>CM047808.1:53341082-53403582 GCA_026214975.1 Gentiana macrophylla | reverse complement strand
TTCTCGGATGCTGGTTGAGGAGACATGGCGGTTGTAAGTTCTAATTAATGGAGGAGAGAGTAAAGAGGAAGGAGGGAGAGAAAGGAGAAAGCAGCGGTGTGTTAATATTTTATTATTTTGCTTTCTATCTTAAAGAGAATGGAGAGAGAATCCAATTTGATTTTAAATAACTGATCGAGATCGGAATGAAACGAATAAATAAACTGTGTCTTTCTTGTTCTAGGATTACAGAGAGTGATCTTGGTTATTGTAATAATGGATCGAACTTAATGAATAAGTCGCCTTACGATTCAAGTATATACTTGGAATCAAGTCCAACCGTAGTTCAAAGCGGTTACCGCGACGATGGGGTTAATGGGCGGTTATATAACTCCCACGCCACGCTCGCCATAATCGCTCTTTATTCCGCACGGGTACGTCTCCGACCGCTTCCTCCTGGTCGGGACTCCGCCTCGCCTCGATCGGATTTCTTCTTCGATCAGGGACCGCCTCGATCGCCTTGCTCCTTCCGTCGTGGATCTCCCCGCCTGATCGACAAATTTATCTCTTCGGTCGCGTTAGTACCCGGATCGGGTACAAACTGCATTCGCTCGCTCGGTTCGCTTTGCCTCGCTGACACGTGGATCGATCCGGTTCACCCCTAATCAATAACATATTAAAAAAGTTGAAATATAAAGGGTAATTCCGTCTTCATATTTATGAAATGTCCTTTAAATATTAAGACTAATTACATAGTTCTATTATCCTTAAACCACTTGTAAGTAGTCTTGATTGCTAATTAGCTAAATTAATAATGTTAAAATAAATCTTCAACAAAATTTCCTTTACACACGAATGATGAAAATGATATAATTATTATTTTTTATTTGGAAGAAGGAACAGTATTATAGTAGGGAGACTATCCAAATAGCTTGTTGTCTTGATGTTTTAACAACAAATGAGAACAATAGTATACCGAACCATTTTATACATAACATGATTTTGCTCTAGTTATTTGTCCACGGTTCTCGCAGTTGTCTCTAAATATACAACTGTGATTTTCTTTTGTCCAAAACGACAATTTAATTGGACAAAAGACGGTGAACACAATGTCTTGCCTGGTATGCATAGCATTTGATCCGATGTGGATCATCAGCGTAGACTTTTCTACATGCCAGCTGGACCAATCAGATACTTCCACGTGGAGGAGTGAATCTCCGTATCATCAAGGTCTTTCACCAAAAATGTTAAACTTACGGTAAATACAGCCTTAGTGCCTTGCATACTACGGAGTACCGATTGTTAATTATTTGTTGAAACTGTGTTTAGACTTCATTTTCATTTTATCGACCGTTCACATGGTATATTTCAAAATGTATATATTCCATTAATGACTGTTTAAGATTAGGTCATTCATTAACATATTCTATAAATTTTCACCGAGTCTAAAAATGTCAGGCTTACGATAAATACAACATCAATGCCTGCATATGACAGAATACCGATTGTTAATTACTTATGCAAATTGTGTTTAGAATGAATTTTCATTGTATCAACCGGCCACATGGTATCTTTGAGAAATGATAGATTCCATTAATGACCGTTTAAGACTAGTTCTTTAACCAACATATTCTATAAATAGTTCATTGAGTCTAAAAATGCCTCGCTTATGTCAGAGTACCAATTGTTAATTATTTGTGTAGAATTAATTTTCATTGTATCAACCGGCCACATGGTATCTTTGAGAAAGGACGAATTCCATTAATGACTGTTTAAGATTAGGTCTTTCACCCACATATTCTATAGATATTCACCGTGTCGAAAAATGTCAGGCTTACGATAAATAATGGCAAAGACATGATTCACCATATATAACATTTTACATGAATATGCTTTTTACAATGTTGAAGCAATTAGTTCAAAACGCTATTGTAATATTTGGCTCTGAGCGACTGCCATAAAAAAATTAAGTATTCATAATCTATGCTCGAGCAAGTAACAATCTCAGTTATAGATTATCTGAACAAGTAACGGTTTACACAGTTTACACTCGAACAAATAACAGTCTCACAATCGATCGATCGAACATGTACGTAGAAATCTTTGTTGTGTATTACGGATAATAATCAACCAACCAAATACTCTGAGTCATGTTAAAATAACATTGTCGTAAAACACTTATTTCAGGAGAATCGAAATGTTCAACTAGGATAAAATAGAGTCTTCAAGGGTACGAGGAATAGTAATATCGAATGTCATGTGTTTATTCTAACCAGCAATATGTATAATAATATGAAAAACTTACCCTAAAAAAATGAGTATGAAAAACTTCTCTGTTTTAAAGCTTTAGTCTCTGAAGCCGAACGGAAATTATTATGTCCACAACGGAATATTCACAAGACATTGATCATAGTTCGTACACCATTGATTATGATGAGGTCTTCATCTATTAATGGGTCGTATTACTTATTAGAAAATATCTACCGGCATTTCTATTTAAAGAAAAAATGATTATTGAAGCCGGTCAATACGACCTTGTTGAATACACTAATATAAATAAACCGATTATACATGTACATTAATACACTTGCTTCTGCACTTACCAAAGGAAAGGAAAGAAAAAAGTAAGTTCGCAAAATGGCTAAGAATGCTCTCCTTTTGCTATTGGTTTTGTTGATGGTGTATGGTCTTCTTTACACCACAATCGAAGCAAGGCATTTTCATCTCTGTCCGGTAGGAAATTGAATTTTCATCATATTGTAAATATATTCAATTCTCCATATACTATGTTTTTCCATATCGTAAAAATTCTCCTTTTGTAATAATTATAGTGAATTTTCAATCTATATGTTATGCCCTTTCCTTGAACTTGAAATGTTAATATCTACTTAGCTTAATATAACTAACTAAAATAATAAGTTGTTGCAAGTTTATTCATTTTTTTTTTAGCGAATGAATTAATAGGATCAGAAGCAAAAATCAATGGAGATGAAAGCAACAAGCAGCTGCCAAACCCAAACATTAAATCATCAAATCAAGAAGGAACTATCACTCATGATAATACTATTAATTGAAGCTCCGTTAAGCCTGCAACTAAGGAATCATATCAACAACAAACTCGACTGTTGGAGAAAAGCCCTTTCTAAAGGGTTGAACGGTCAACTTTAGTGCGATTTACGGATAGGCTCCGATGTATGTCATCGAGAGTTAATGATATCATTAAATACTCCGTACGGAGTAGTTGATGATGGGCTTCTGAATCACTCGATTCGGATGTCGGGTGAATGAGAAATTAATGGCTAGAGTTGGTAGAAAATATGTAGGAGATGGGTGTTGAAGGGAGGACCTCATCCCATTCTCCCACATAGGCAACTTGAGGCTTGTGAGCTCAAGTAATAAGAGCTAGTGTATACTCTTATAGATGTACCCTAAGGGGCAAGGCATTTTTGTGCAGGAGGGAGGACTTAGATTATTCACACGCGCGCACACGCCGCAGTCGCCTTTCGGCTCGGTTCCGGTGTTACTATTAATTTTTTGCACAAAATTTCTTTATGAAATTAACCATAAAATTAATTTTGGAATGTGATTGTGTCATTCGACCAATTAGAATTCATTGAGTCATCTGACCAATCAGAATTCAGGGACGCGTCATCCGACCAATCAAAAGTGAAGATTGGGGTCGGCCAAAGCATGGTCTACACGCCCCTATGGCTTTTCATTTCTTGAGGGAAAAGTCAGCCATTACTTTTCCAAGGGGAAAAGTTTGATGATGTGTTTCGGCCAATCATATTTGAGCATTGGTTCCTCCTCTCCACTATATAAAGAACCACATGGATGAGAGTTTAAGCATCGAATTTTCTCTTGTGTCTTTCCACCACAAAGATTCAGTCATATAGATCTAGATATTGAGTCGAAGGGAAGTCGGAGCACTCTGTAAGTTCGCCGGAGCTCGGATTTTTGAAGTGCCTCTAAATCCGAGACGTAAAGCCGATGTATCTTGGGAGACATTTGCTACTACCGTGGGCATCATACCGGAGCAATTTGTCTTAAGGAAAGAGTAACTACTCGCATCGGTTTGTCTTAGTCCTTTATTTTGTGCATACTACATTTAATGTCTATTGTTTGAATCATTTTAAGATTAATATTCCGTAATTTAATCCATGAATTACGGATCTGTTCCGTAAATCACTCCACACACGATACATTATCCTAACAAGCTTAAGACAAATTTGATTGGTGTTGTTTGTCGTGTGCAAGATCAGATTTTGTGTTGCAAGCTGTGTATCCGGCGAATTGTTTATTAATGTATACCATATTTGATAGGCAATTTATTCTAGTAGTTGTGAACAGAAACTTAAGCTTCACTCAATTGGTAATCCTTAAGAAACAGTGTTTCGTTGATTTAATTTGATTGATGCCTAAATATCTGTTGTGCTGTCCCTATTAAATTTATGTCAAGGACATCCAATTTATATATGTGCCCAGTAGTTGGATTTTGTGTTGTGCATGGGATTAATTGTTTTATTTTATTACCTACTTTGACTGCTTGGCGAAGAATTAAGGTTCAATGATATAAATCTCTGTTTGGTCGGCTATGTGACTGTGGAAATAGGGATGTACGTGGATTTTTGTTGCCTGTTAATAATACTTGGAAAATAATCCAAGTTGTTGTTGCATCAATGAATGACAAGAAGGAAAAATATTATTACGTGATTTCTACTTTATTTTTGGACTGACTGATCGAACTTGTATCATAAGGGGGCATAAATTAAATTGGTTACTCAGATTGATTTTACGTGATGAATACGTACCGGTTTCTTCCTATGGTATTGCTTTATAAAATATCTTGAAGCCCTTGTTGGTCATGTCCAATTTTGCCGGGATGTTTAAAAGAAAAAATATATAAATAGAAAAACAATGGGGACCTTTAATGAATTAGTCGACGATGTTGTATTCCTTGCAGGAGGAACCATGCCACATAGTTGAACAGAATTGATCCAATAAGTTCATTGGATTATTATTTTATGCTATTGTTCCTCTCATATTTATAAGTTTTTGTTGCTTTGTGTAGAGGTGTAGAGGTGTACTGGTATAAAGTTCTAATCTTTTTATCAATTTCGTGAATTGCAAAACGCCCAGGAGATTTCAATTCCGTCTTTCCTTTTTCTTAACGGGGTATAATTTGATAATGTGCAATTTATGTGATGTGACATTGTTACATCTTTAACTTGGTTGTGGTATAAAATATAGAATTTAGATCATTAAAATTCTGAGCTTAAATGGTTCACGGCAGCGTGTACTGTATGTTGTGGTTTGTCGTAAGCAAACAAGTAATTTTGTCGATCTTCTGTTCGTTGAACGGAAATGGAAGGATACAACGAGGTGAATCCAAATGTGACTGTGTCTTGTGTGACACAAGTGTACGTGCCTGTTGTAGCACTAGACGTAGCACGTGTGACCGGTTAATCTTATCCCTTGGATGGAGAAATTCGGTGGTGCAGCAAACAATGCTTTGAATAATCAAACTGGATTGATCAGTATGTTGACAGTGAAACTATCTGTTGAGCACAAAGTGATGCTCTGTGAAGAGCCAGTGAGATTGGGTTTAAGATCTGCTTACATGCTTGAGTAATATTGATTGTGACACTGTGACTAAGACTTGAAAATTTCAAATTCGTTCGTCTATTGATGAACACAGAGTTGTTACCATATTTGAAATTTGATCCTCATCACAAGTGTCTAATATGTGTTGAAGCCATGTTGGCTAACTCACCGGTAGACCGGTAGAAAGGATCACAGAACCTCCAGATTTATGCAAACTAGAGGTGATAAAAGTATAATGTTACTTTTATTGTGTATAGCACCGAAATATTATGATGCTGAAAAGCGAAGATAAGGCTCGTGTTGCCTTGAGGGTTGTCAGAATGAAGCTGATAAACATAGCAAACGGATGAGATGTATCCGTAGGGATAGTGATGGTGGATATGATGTATTGTTTCATGAGTCTTGCTAAGGGCCCGGCATCATTCATCAAACAACTACGCCATACACACCTATGTCAAGTGGTACTGCTAAATGCAAGAACCAAACTCTTAAAGAGTTGATGAATGCTATGTTGATAAGTTCGGGTTTACCTCAGAACTTGTCGGGGAACTATCCTCTCAGCAAAATTCATTTTGAACAAGAACCCTTCAAAGAAGAAGGATGACACCCTAGAGGAGTTGTGGAAAGACCGAAGTCTAGCTACAAATTCTTGGAAATGTGGGGGTGTTTGGCTAAGGTAAAAGTACCTAAACCAAAGCAAGTGGAGGTAGGACCTAAAACTTATGATAGTATATTACCTATCAGTTCTGGTGCGTAAAACCGACATCTATGATGTACATGATGGTGTCATCATTGATTCTATTAATGTTAATTGTGTTCTGTGAAGATCTCTTTCCATATAAGGAAACGGATAGAGCAAGCATGAGTAAGCAAACATATAAGTCTCAAGAAGAGAATGACACTGAAGAACTTGAGAAACCTCGTTATAGTAGGAGGGCTAGGACTTCTGAGTCCTTTGGTCTGGATTTTATGACCTATATGGTAGAAAATGAACCCAGGACATATGCTAAGGCAATGTCTACTCCAGAAGCCCATTTCTGGAAAGGGGCTATAAATAGTGAAATAAAATCCATCATGCAAAACCACACTTAGAAGTTGGTTGAAAGCCACTCGGGTCCAAGTGGATCTTCAAGAAGAAGTTATAGGTTGATGGGTCTATGGTAAGGCATTGTTGGTAGCCTAAGGGTATCGACAGAATGAAGGCCTTGACTTCTTACTCACCAGTTACGAGAATTACTTATATAATGTATAGATAGAGACTATAACCTGGAAATCCATCAAATGGATGTTTGTGGTGAGTTGAAGGAAGAGATGTACTTGGAATAACCCGAGGGGTTCGTAGTTCATGGATAAGAGAGTGAGGTGTGTAGACTTGCTAAGTCTCTCTGTGGCTCGAATAATAGCCAGAGCAACGGCATATCAAGTTTGACAATGTCATGTTGTCAAGTGGGTAGGACATATATATGTCTACATTGAGAACACACATTTGTGATAGTATGTCTATGGCATTCTAATAATGGGAAGTACTCATGAGAGTATCATGAATACGTATAGGATGCTGGAAAGGAACTTCGATGTGAAGGACCTGGGAGTTGCCGATGTGTACTAGGGATTAAGATCTCTAGTGTATCTGGTGGACGTGTGTTGTCACAAACTCATTATCATCAGTCTTTTTTAAAAAGTCTTAATGTCTTTGATGAAAGTCCTGTGAGCACTCCACTTGACCTAAGTATGCACTTAGTCAAGAACAGAGATGAACCTGTGCATTAATTGAGATATTCTCAAGTGATCGGAAGTCTGATGTACATAACCAATTGTACACGACCAGACTTAGCATGTTCAGTGAAGAAACTGAGTAGGTTCACGAGTAATCCAGATCATAGTCATGGGAAAGCCTTAAACAGGTTGTTGAGGTACATGAAGTACACTATGAGTCTGGGACTACAATATACTAGATATCCAGCAGTATTAGAAGGATACTGTGATTCCAACTGGATATCAGATACTAAAGATTCAAAGTCCACCAGTGGATACTTATCCACGATTGGTGGTACTGCTGTGTCCTGGAAGTCTACAAGAAAAACGTGCATAGCTCGTTCCACAATGGAAGCTGACTTTATAGCCTTGATAAGGCTCGACAGTAAGCTGAATAGCTTTGGAATTTCCTAGAGGATGTTCCATGCATGTGGCTACTATCAACATACACTACGATAGTAAGTCGGCTAAAGGAAGGGCGCAGAGTAGTGTGTATAATGGTAAGTCTCGACACATACGGCGTAGACAAAATACCATTAAATAATTGATCTCTAATGGCGTGATTTCCATTTACTGTGTAAGGTCGAAGGAGAATCTTGCGGATCCACGTACAAAAGGTTTAGCTAGAGATCAGATGTCAATTTTGACAATCGGAATGGGACTGAAGCCTACCACCCATGTTTCCTTGTAGTGGCAACCCAACCATGTTGACTGGAGTTCCCAAGATCATGGTTCAAAAGGGACAACTAAGCTATAAGGAACAGTCCAGCACTTACCCATTCTGAGAGAATAAAATTGCTATCTGCAAAGGGTGTGAGGTTAAGCTTAGCTTTTAATGATTCCTATACCTTGATATTCTAGTGGGGTAGGGCAGAATACCCTTGATAGGAGGTCACCTATGTAAGTGCGAAGTGGGGCTGCTTCTATGAAAATTTTGAGGCTTCAATTCCCTAAAGCACTTTCTGAAACCAAGGGTTGTCCAGGGCCAAGACGGACACAACCATGTGAACCGAAAGGTGCTAGGGGAAATAATGAGTGAGTGCTTTTGTCTTGGTTTACACTAAAGGCTGAAAATTTCAAGACCTAGTTCACTGATTAGCCGAGTAAATCCGATAGTACTTCACTAAGTCAGGTTCAAGGCCAGAAGCTACCTCTCCATATGCAATATTTTTCCGTCTGACTTCTCTTCAGAGTCTGCATTTGCATTTGCATTAATTTTCATTCATGTGGGGGATTGTTGGAGAAAAATCCCTTTTTAAAAGGTTGAATGGTCAACTTTAGCGCGATTTACGGATAGGCTCCGATGTATGTCATCGAGAGTTAATGATATCATTAAATACTCCGTACGGAGTAGTCGATGATGGGCAATTGAATCACTCGATTCGGATGTCGGGTGAATGAGAAATTAATGGCTAAAGTTGGTAGAAAATATGTAGGAGATGGGTGTTGAAGGGAGGACCTCATCCCATTCTCCCACATAGGTAACTTGAGGCTTGTGAGCTCAATTAATAAGAGCTAGTGTATACTCGTATAGATGTGCCCCAAGGGGCAAGGCACTTTCGAGTGTTACTATTAATTTTTTGTACAAAATTTCTTTATGAAATTAACCATAAAATTAATTTTGGAATGTGATTGTGTCATTCGACCAATAAGAATTCATTGAGTCTGTAGATACACAGATTTTATGTGACGAATTATATATGTCGCATAATACATTTGTCCTAAGTAAAAATTTATTTTGTATTATTTCCTATAAAAATTCTAGGGAATAATGTAAAATAGATAATTGATTAAAATCTCTTAAATAAATATTAGAGATTTAATTAATTTCAATGGCTATACAATAATATATGTGTGACACATTATATGTGTTACATGTTAAATATGCCATGAAATTGGAATTGTTTAATATTATTTTCCGACATTAAATATTAGGAAATAATATGAAGACAATAAATCATAAAATCTTTTAAATATAATTAGAAGATTTTATTGATTTATAATAAATGTAGAATATTCCAAAGATTGTCTAAAATTAATCAGAATATTTCCTACATTTAATGCAAATCAATCATTAGCTTCCATTCACCACTATAAATAGGAGGCCTTGGTCATTTGCAAAAGAGACAGAAGACATTGAAGAGTTGATAGAAATCCTGCAACTGAAAGGTTCAAGCATTCATCAACAACACTCGAAGATCCTCAAGAAATCCTTGAAGTTCTTCAAAAGACAGAGAACAACAGAAAAAGAGAAGACAAAAAGAAGGTGAAAAGTCTCAGAGCAAAAGCTTCGAGCACTCTGCAACACCAAAAGCATCAAAGATCTTCCAAAAAAAAGGCCGGAAGTTCTTCAAAAGAAGAAAATCCAAAAACATCTCCAACATTCGAAGATCAACAGAAAAGACTTGAAGTTCTTCAACAAGGGGATCGAAGGTAACACGAAATCCCTTCAAGTCTTCATCAACTTTGGAGCCTTCCGCGATATCCGGAGTCTTCAATTCCAAATTTCTTCCGCCATATCCGGGAGATCATAAAGCCCTTCCGCTACATCCGGAAGGCCACAAATCCCCAAACTCTTCCGCCATATCCGGAAGATCACAAACTTCAAAGCTCTTCCACCACATCCGGGAGATCGCAAATCCAAAGCTCTTCCGCAATATCCGGGAGATAAAAAAACCAACTCTCAATTCAAAGTCCTTCCGATATATCCGGAAGACAATTAATTGCCAAAAGGGAGAATCAAAGGATTCAAGAGATTGTACCACTTTCATTTTATAAATTAATAAAATTTTAGTTGTCACAATTTTCGTGTTTTCTTTCTTTGTATTTCAGGGATAACAACGGAATTTGTGTTACAAATTCTGGCACGCCCAGTGGGACCAATCTCTCCTTTCCAAAGAAGTCAAGAAAAAAATGGCACCAAAGGTTGCTTCTACCGCTCAGAAGGTTGCTGCTGTTAAGACTGTGGCTTTGAAGGGCGCTACTACAAAGGTGGCTGCTGCTAAGGCTGTTTCGTCATCTCAAGGACAACTTTCCGGACCTATCACGCGAAGCATGTCAAAGGAGTTTGGCATCAACCTCCTTTTCCCGCATGAAGCTTCTGATAGACCCACGTCACCAATGGTTGCGGACGTAATGATGACGAATTCCACAACTCTTGAGGAGCATATTGCTACCCTCACGAAGGCCATTGAAGCCCTCACATCGCATGTTCAGACTCAAGACATGCAAATTGCGAAGCTTGCCAGCAAGATTGATTCCGTTGGGGAAGCAAGTAAGTCAAAAGAAGTGATGCGTGATGAAGAGGACGAACACGATGTCACTTCCAAAGACCAAGAAGTCTTCAAGTCTCTGCATATGGCAAACAACTTGAAGGTCGCTCCAGAAAACTCTTTCAAGGACCAGGAAGGCTCCAAGTCCTTTACCTTGGCAAGCAATCTGAAGATCTCCCCCGACGGAACCATCCCTATCAGCCAACTCCAGGAGTTCATCATGGGGACGATCAATGACAAAGTCGGAGGGTCCATGAAGTCATCTCAGACTTATATCAAGCCATACACCAAAAGAATTGATGATTTGAAGATGCCGGCTGGTTATCAACCACCAAATTTCCAGCAATTTGACGGGAAAGGCAACCCGAAGCAGCACGTCGCCCATTTCATTGAAACTTGCAACAATGCCGGGACCTATGGAGATCACCTAGTGAAGCAATTTGTGCGTTCTCTCAAAGGCAATGCGTTTGATTGGTACACTGATCTTGCCCCTGCCTCTCTGGATAGTTGGGAGCAACTGGAGCAGATCTTTCTCAATCGTTTCTACAGCACTCGTAGAACTGTGAGTATGGTGGAGTTGACCAACTCCCGCCAGTGGAAAGAAGAGAAGGTAGTGGATTACATTAACAGGTGGAGAAGTCTAAGTCTTAACTGCAAAGACCAATTGTCTGAAGCCTCTGCCATTGAGATGTGCATTCAAGGCATGCATTGGGGATTGCAATACATTCTCAAAGGTATTCTGCCGAGATCTTTTGAGGAGTTAGTGTTTAGGGTGATTTTATACGATTTCTAATGTTATATTTTATAACAATTTCCTCCATATTCGTATAATTTGCATAGAAATCAAGGGTTTAATCGAATTATTGAGCAAATGAGTTTTAAAAGTGGTTAAGTGCAAATTTGTGTTAATTATGTGGTTTCATTGATAAAAATCTTTGAATATGAGATGTTACATTTTGCACGATGTTATCATGAATGTAGGTACGCTTGCATGTTAAATGAGGAGCTTAAACGAAGATCAGATGAAGATTAAGAAGAAAGCTCGATTCGAATAAAGAAAGCTCGATTCGATTCGGCCCAAACTTGGTGATCAAGTATTTCAAAATATGCCACGTAACATTATATTTTGAGGCCTAAAAGATGGATTTTGAGGAAAAGAAGAAGATGCCACGAGTTTACGAGATCAACGGATCAATATTTTCCAACGTACTTCTACCGTAACCTGTTTTTCGATGGAACTTTTACCCGACTTAGAGGCATTTTCAGGGGAAGAGTTCTTGACGAAAGTTGTAGATACTAAAATGAGCTTTCCAACGCATTTTGAATCACGTCAATCGGAGGTCTACAACTCAAGTTATGATTTTTTTACCGAACTGCTGGAATTACGGACGAACCGGAGATATTTTGGCCAAGTTTGATGCATGTTACTCCATGTGCTCCTTAATGATGATGATGATGAGTCATAACAAACTCCACATGCTATTTTAGTGACTCCTCACCTTCACATGCAAAGTCATTATCACCTCCCACATGCTTATAACAAACTTGAGAATATTCCTTAGCATATTCTCCCAAAAATATCTCCTCAACTACAACCTCTCCTTATACACCTCCCTCAACTCTCCCTATAAGAACTCCCTCATTTCCATCCATAAAGGCGCCCCTCCTTGGTCACTTTTGGCCAAGCTTTTACTTTTCCCGTCTTTTATGTAAATACTCTGTAGGCGTTATGCCGAGAATAAATTAGAATAGTAGTACTGTTGTAATGCTGGAGCTACGGCCCTGATTCTGAAATCATAATCGAGGATGATTGGCTAAGGTCTCTAAGCTAGAACCACCTTTGTGAAGCCACCATCACCGGAATAAACAAGGATTTCGTTTTCATTTGTTCTAGTGAGTTTCTTGTTCTTCCTTCATGTTTGAATTGTTTATGTGCAATTTGTATGATCTATACTTATGTTGCATGCTAATCGAATTTAGATACGATAGTTGATAAATTCGTAGATTACCGTGAAGGAGAATGATAATAGTCTTCCAACATACGTAAGTTGAGGGTGAATGTTGTCAGATTAGGATTTATATCCATATCTTTGATCCGTAAATGCTTTAGTTGTACCGAGAGTGGTGAACTAATTAAAAGGTGATGAACCGAAAGGGAAAATGCCTCTTTAGCAGATAATAATCCAAGAACTTACGAATGAATATGTGTCTTTCTTGTTATTTTCGGTGGGGTGGTGGATCATCGGTGCGTTCTAGTTGTTTTAAATTATAAATTTTTATTATCGTAGTTTTATTTATTTTCATGTTTGCTACCTTAGTTTGTTAATTGAAAATCCGAGATCATAATCATCAACTTTATAAAAGAAATCGAAGGCAAAAACTCTTTTTCGTACAAGTCCCTGCGGATACGATCCGGTTTCACCACTAGCTGCGAGCCTTCGCACTTGGGGCTGACATCGGTTTTATTTTATTACTTGTTATCTTTTGCTTTGCATAAAACCGCGAACAAGTTTTTTGGCGCCGTTGCCGGGGAATCGGTTCGGTTGTCCAGTTCATTATTAATTTTTCTAAGGTAGTATAGTGGTGAGTGTTCCCGCCAACGGAACCAAAAACAAGTTTTTGGCGCCGTTGCCGGGGACTTGGCACGGAAAGTTTTCGTTTTCGGTTTTGTTGTCAACTAAGTTATCTGTTTTCGTTTTAAAAAATAAAATAAAAAAAAATAAAAATAAAAATAAAAAAAAATCTTTCGGTAATTACCGAGAGAGAGAAAAAAAAATATTTTCTTTTCGTTCTGTTTCTGTTCTGTATTAGTTTTATAGTATTTTGTTTCTTTTCTATTTATTTAGACTGTTTTGAGCCTGTTTTAGTATAGCTTTTTTAATTCTAAAAAAAAATTAAAAAAATTTAAAAATTCTCGATAAATACCGAGTGGATTCGGTAATTACCGAGAAAGAGAAAAGAAACACGGAACACGTTTCAATCATTGAGGTTGGGTGATGGATTCTCGGTGAATCCCACTCTGGAAGCATAAGGATAAAATCCCAAACCTCGTGATTTAGGTGTTGGTGCCCAAACGTAGTTTATGCAAACTCGAACTCACGGGGACCACTTTTGTATAATCCGGAGATAGAGCGAACCATCGCCGACCAAAAC
The DNA here is from genome assembly GCA_026214975.1 of Gentiana macrophylla. NCBI lineage: Eukaryota > Viridiplantae > Streptophyta > Magnoliopsida > Gentianales > Gentianaceae > Gentiana > Gentiana macrophylla. Next base: position 53,389,819 of record CM047808.1, on the reverse strand, counting down.
AGACGCTTGGTTCGGCTCATTGGACCGACGGACGAGGAATCACGGAAGGAAACGATCTGAAGGATACGCCGGAGGAGAAGCTCAAGCGAGGAGCCCAGGTTGAGGAAATGGCAGATCAACGGACATTGGCAGACTTTGCCATGCCATCTACTGTGAAAGTTAATCCTGCGGTCGTGATTCCTGAAATCACGGCTGATAATTTCGAACTCAAAACTTCTTTAATCAATTTGGTAAGAGGTTCCACATTTCATGGATTTTCCACTGAGGACCCGCACGATCACATTCACTCATTTCTAGAATCGTGCGGGACTATTTTAATCAAAGGGGTCACTGAGGACGCCCTAAAGATGAAACTCTTTCCTTTCTCTTTGAAGGAGAAGCGAAAGAATGGTATAAATCCTACCAATCGAATCCATTACTTCGTGGGAGGAGTTGGAGAAAGAATTCTTGAGCCAGTACTTTCCACCTGCAAAGACGGCTCATCTTCTGAATCAGATATTCACTTTTGTGCAATCCGAGAAGGAATCATTTTACGATGCATGGAAACGATTTAAGACTCTCTTGAGAAAGTGCCCCCACCATGGGCTGGACAAACAAAGATTGATCAACACTTTCTACAGTGGTTTGACTGAATTGACTAAGGGGATGGTGAATAGTTCTGCGGGAGGTGCATTTCTGAGAAAGACACCTGATGAGGGATGGATGTTGTTTGAAGATATTGCAAAGTATAATTATGCCCCTACCTATGCAGGTGCGTCCAATCAGAAAAGCTCGACTGCAGGGAAGTATGAGGTAGATGAGACCACGTCTCTAAAAGCTCAGTTGGCCGCACTACAGAAGCAAGTGACGGCAATGAATGTTCAAAGTCTTGTGTGTGACAATTGCCATGGCCAAGGCCATCGTAGTAATCAATGCCAGCTTGACCCGATCTCACAGGTCAAAGCTGATCAAAACAATGTTGTTTGCCAAAATTGCGATACCGTTGGGCACACATTCCATCAGTGTCATCTATTGTTGCATTCAGAGGAGGTGAATGCATTCAATTCTCAAAATTATCGACCTTCGGTCGAATCAAAACACTCAAGCGGTTCAATTATAACCGAACCACCCTGGTTTCCGATGGAGTGACCCTTCGGGGCATCAAACCCCCGCGCCAGGCCCCAGGCCTAATCAAAGCAATTTTCAATTCAACTCGACCGGCATGGAACACCAATCCACCGGTAAATCAAGATCAAAATCAAAATCAAAATCAAAATCAGAATCAATCATTTCAGATCTTGGCAAATGCATTAAGTACTCTGACAAGTACAGTGAGGAATTTGGAGGTGCAAATGGGACAGCTTTCAGGGCAGCAAGCAAGTCGACCTCAAGGTCAGCTGCCGAGTTTTACTGAGAAGAACCCCCGAGGGGTTAACTTGGTCCAGAATGATCAGAATACGTGCACCGATCTGTCTGCACCATGGAGCTATGGTCAGGATGAGTTGAATGCAATAAATCTGAGGAGTGGGAAAACGGTTGGCAGTCAGGCCAACCAGGAATGAGTAGCCCCTCTGCGAGCGAGAGAGAGACGCAGGAGGGAAGATCTTTGTTCTCCTCGGAAAGATGTTGGGACTACTATTGATCCAAGTGAAAGAGAAAATTTCAAGAAAATGTGGAAGTTGAGAATACTGATGATAAAGAGAAGAATGCTGAGAAGAAGTCAGAATCTAAGTTGTGTTCTGGGAAGCATGTGAGGTGGAAGGATAGGGAAGACAAAGCAATCAATGATAAGACGGCAAAGAAGCACTTTACTGAGGAAGACTTTGCTGATCTCCCTTACCCACCTAACAAGAACAAGCTGTCATTAACAGTCGATAAAGAATATAAGAAGGTTATCGACTTGCTCAAGAATACTGAGGCAAACATTCCATTAGTTGATCTTTTGATAGGAATGCCAAAGTATACAAAGTTTATAAAGGACGCAGTGAGTTCGAAAAAGAAGCTCCAAGAGCTCGAGCACATAGTATTGAATGGAGAATGCTCAGCAATCAGCCAGACTAAACTTCCTGTGAAGTGTCCTGACCCTGGTAGATTTACGATTTCATGTACTATCGGGAACAGGGATTTCCACAATGTTCTATGCGATTCGGGAGCATCAATCAATCTGATGTCTACGTCAATCTTCCAATCTCTTGGATTGGATCAATCTATTACGCTTAAACCTATTTCTCTTCAACTTGCGAGATAAGTGTGAAATATGCAAGGGAATTGTAGAAGATGTGTTGGTCAAGGTTAAAAACTTCATATACCCAAATTGATTGGGTAATCATGGATATGACCAATAAATGAGAAAACCCCTTGATCCTTGGAAGACCTTTTCTTGCAACTGCGCCGTGCCTTACTAGATTCCTACAAAGTGGCGAAGTAACCCTACATTTGGAGGATGAGAGCATAAAGTTCAATGTGGGCAATGCGTTGAAGCACCCGCCCAAGTGACACTTGTTTAGCTATTGAGGACGATTTCGATGAGTATGATAAACAAGTGTTCATGGGTAGTTGGGATGAGGAAGAATTCAATAAACTATCTCGCAACTTGGACTAATGAGGAGTGGATAAAATTTTTAGAAGAGATTGACAAGGAAAGTTCGATTACCACGAGGTGGTAGGAAGAAGATGAGGAGAGGCATGGTGATATGCCCAGATTTGCAAAAGGAGATGAGGCCCTGTCTCACGGGAGGCCATGATGCTTCAGAGCCCTTATAATAAGCTTGGAGATCTAGAGCTTAAGGGAGATAAATTGAGACCAAGTGTGGAGAAGCCACCGTCGATTTAGTGTTGAAACCCTTGCCTCAACACTTGAAATACATTTTTCGAGGGACGGTGATAAGCTCCCTTTGATCATTTCATCTAAGTTAGAACCGAAGGAGGAAGAAAAGCTTATCAAAGTGTTTGCAAGATAATATCCTCGCTTTGGTTGGCAAGTGGGAGATATTAAGGGGATAAGCCCCGATATCTCAGATGCATAAGATCCCAGGACTGTTGAGGATCGAAGAAGGTGCGGCATGACCTCAGAGAAGGCTAAACCTCACATGCAGGAAATCGTTAAGAAGGAAATCATCAAATTGCTTGACATGGGTATCATCTACCCAATAGCCGATAGTGAATGGGTAAGCCCCACTCAGGTGGTGCCAAAGAAAGGAGGGATAACTATTGAAAAGAATGAAAAGGGGAAGAGATTGCCTTACGACAAGTCTTTGGTTATAGAGTTTGCATCGACTACGAGAAGACTAAATGAGGTAACTCTAAAAGACCACTTCCTTTGCCATTCATTGACCAGCTCCTTGAGAGGCTTAGTGGCAAGCAATTTTATTGTTTTTTGGATGGCTATTCGGATACTTTCGATAGCTATCGACCCCACTAATCGATCAAGAAAAGACTACCTTCACCGCTTCTCCGTACCTTCGCATCGAAGAATGCCATTTGGTCTCAGAACGCACTGCCTACATTTCAAAGATGTATGTTTGGCTATCTTCAATGGTTTAGTGGAGAAGGTGATGGAAATTTTTATGGATGACTTCTCGTATTCAGGGACGATTTAGACCATCTGTTTACACAATCTTGATAAAGTTCGTCCCGGTGCATAGAGAAGGACTTAGTCTTAAATTGGGAGAAGTGCCACCTAATGGTGGAAGAAGGAATTGTTCTTGGACACAAGGTGTCCAAGGAAGGTATAGAGGTTGACAAAGCGAAGGTAAAAGCTATTGAAAAATGACATACCCTAAAAATGTAAGAGAAGTAAGAGGATTCTTGGGTCATGTTGGATTCTATATAGGCGGTTCATTAAAGACTTTTCTAAGATAGCCAAGCCTTTGTCAACTCTCTTAAGAGAGGATGTGAAATTTGTTTTCACCCCGAGTGTGAAAGAGCTTTTAAAGAATTAAAAGACAAGTTGATTACCTCGCCAATTCTTATAGCACCGATCGAAAGCTCCTTCGAGCTTATGTGTGATGCTTCTAATTATGCATCGGAGCGGTGCTAGGTCGAGAGAGTGGACGGGTGTTCCAACCTATCTACTACGCTAGTCACACTTAAAACCAAAGACAAGTAAATTATGCAACAACCGAGAAGGAGTTGTTGGCGTGAGTTTTTGCCATGGATAAATTTAGAAGCTATTTGCTTGGGTCGGGAAGTTACTGACCTGGACGAGACCATCTCGCATTGAAGTATCTCATTGAGCAAGGCCGATGCCAAGCCTCGTTTGATGAGATGGATCTTGATTTTACAAGAGTTTGATGTTCATATCCGGGACAAGAAGGGTAGCAAGAATGTGGTAGCCGATCACATGTCTCGGTGACCGATGATCCTCGTGTAGAGTCGGATGAAATTGGAATTGATTTTCCAACCGAGCAACTCATGACCATTGATGCGCGCGAGGTTACTCCCGCCCGTCATCGAAAAGGTTCTCCTTGGTTTGCACCTTTGCAAACTTCTTGAGCGCAGATATCGGACCCCCGACGACATATCGCCAAAAAGAAGAAATTCTTTTCGGATTTGAACTATTATGTGTGGGACGACCCTATTCTCTTCAAGCGTTGTAAGGATGGATTACTCCGTAGGTGTGTCCTCGAGTTCGAGCAGAGGACATTATAGAGCAATGCCATGACGGACTGTGGAGGTCATTATGGAGTCTAGGAAGACTCGCTGCGAAGATTTTTCATCCGGTTTCTACCGGCCGACAATTTTAAGGATACAGAGTTTTGTAAAGGTTGTGACCGGTGCCGGCGCACCGGTAAACTTTCTCGGCGAATGGACATGCCCCTACACCCCATTCAACAATGTGAAGTTTTCGACGATGGGGTATTGACTTCATGGGACCGTTTCCATCCTCGTATGGGAACAAGTACATTCAGTGTCTGCGTTGACTACGTGTCAAAATGGGTAGAGGCAATAGCAACATCGCGGAACGACCACAAGGTGGTCAAGAGCTTCCCCGAGGAAAAATTTTTACACGGTTTGGTTGTCCACGAGCTCTCATCGGTGACGAGGAACTCTACTTCGCAATACTCCATTAGAAAAGATTTTAGAACGATATGGGGTGAAACACAAAATCGCTACCCTTATCACCCTCGCACGAGTGGACAAGTTGAAGTAAGTAACCAAGCTGAAAAGCATTCTTGAGAAGACGGTGAACTCTCATAGGATGATGGAGCCGTAAAGCGGATGATGTACTCGGGCCTACTGGATGCCTTTCAAAACTCCTATCGGCACATCTCCGCTTGAGATGGTTTATGGTAAGGCTCGCCACCGCCAATCGAGCTTGAGCACGAGCATTCGGGCTATTAAATTCTTGAACTTCGACGACCGGTTATGCAGAGAAAAGCGATTGTTGCGATTGCAGGAGCTTGATGAGTTCAGACTCCGTGCCTACGAGAGCTCAAGAATCGCAGGAGAGGACTAAACTTCTTCACGACAAGAAAATCAAGCATAGAGAATTCAAAAGAGGCGAATGGGTTTTACTATATAATACCAGGTTACATCTGTTTCTGGTAAGCTACGCACCCGCTGGTCCGCCCTTTGAAATTTCTCGGAGTTTTCCCTAGTGGAGCCGTCGAATTGAAAAATAAGCGAGGAGAGTTGTTCAGAGTGAATGGTCATCGGTTGAAACACTATATTGGTCAACAAAAGGAACGACGGTGGTTTTCCATCTAAACGACGCCCCTAGTCAAGACAACTCCGATTTTTGGAACCCGATGATTTACGTCTCTGTGAATTCTTTGATGATATTGTGATTCTCGATGATACACCTACCTTGTGGAATCGAAACCTAAAAAGAAGAAGAGAAGAATCATAGGAACTAAGTGGATATGAAGTTTCATCGATATGGCCAATACGTTGGCGAGACTTTGTTTTTGTGGGATCCATACTATTGACCCCGAGGAAATCAAGAATGATTCCGGAAAGAGGCCTCACCTGCCCCTGACCGGGTTGAAAATTTTTGGGTTGTCGAGCAAACGACATTAACTAAAAAAAGTGCTACCGGGAGGCAACCCGTTTAAAAAAAAAAAAAAAAAAAAACAAACAAAAATACTCTACATTTTGCATGATACTTTACTCATACTTTGGATAATAGTTTTCTAATACTTCGGATTGATTTTCATTTTGTTTCACCAAGTCTCAGGATGAATGTTTGAATTTAAAGGGAACGATTAGGAGGTTATCCGAAAATCCCGAGGGAGTACAAAGAAAAAATTCAAATGCATCATTTCTTAGATTTAGGTTGTTAGAACAATTTGAAATAACCCTTGAGGATCTGGGTATAAAAGACTCATAGTTAATACTTTGTCACATATTTCATATCATGACCTAGTCTGCATTTTAAATTTTCAAATAATGTGTGACATGTATTAGTTTAACTACTATGCAACTAAGGGAATAGGAAATTCAAAGCTAACCCGAGTTGAAATTTTATTGTCTAGTCGAGCTCCGACTATAATTAAGCCCTACTAGGACGGTAACCTAGATATCTTTTCCTTTTTTGTCGTAGTTTATTTATGTCTTTATTCCATGATATTGCTTTGTCTATCATCTTTGTGCCCCTATCCCCGAGGCACGCCTTGTTTTCCCATGGTGTGCAGGATTTTTGCGATAGCGATTGTGAGCTTTTAGATAAATCGGTTTACGGTGGATGGTCCACGCCTCACTGATTTCATCGAGCATTCTCGAGTCGATTCTAGGCCACTTCCGAATTGCCACTTTCGAACCACAATCGCTAAGTGTTCTTTTCTTTTATATTCTCGCACAACCCGAGGACATGTTGTGATTTAAGTGTGGGGAGGGATCGGTTTATATGTATCTACCATTTGCTTAAATTATTTTGATTCTATGCTAAATGGGCTAAATTTTCAAATTTTTGTTTATTCCCGAGTAAACAATGCATATCTTTGTTCGTTATTTTTATAGTCATTAATGCTATATTCCGTATGTTCGATAAGTTAGTTGTTTCACCCAATATATTTTTCACGAGCCATAGTGAATGATGAGCTAAATTATAAAGCTATACCCTTTTTGATTAGTGATTTTTGATTATCTTATAAGTCATGTGCTTAGTGCTAACGTCACGTATCGTGAGAATTATGATAGTTTGTGTTTATAGCCAGAGTATGATATATTGTGAATATCTGAACGTTTGAATGTGATAAGTGAAACATAACTAATGTTCTTGCACAATAATTAACAAATAAATCATTGCTTGAGGTGTTATGCTCAGTAGGTTTGAATTGCTTTTAGCATGTTAACCACTTTGCCGCGTAAATCTCGAAAAAGTAATCAATTGTGTGTGTCGAAAGCTAGTCGATGATTTGAGTGCGGTAGGGCATTATCTCGAAATGTCCTATACCACTATGATGACCAAAAGCTCACAGACAATGAAAAAGTCGCTTTATGATTTGAGTAGATAGGGATTATCTCAAATTTCCTATTCTAGTATGACGGGCAAAAGCTCATTCGATGTGTGTTGAAAAAAAGAAGAAAAAAGTGTGAAAAAAAGAAAGAAAAAAATCGAAAAATTTATTATTATGAATAAGTTAAGGACTTAGTTATCGTGATACCTTATCCCCAAAGATAATGTGACAGATATGTTGTAGGGATTATCCTCGAGTATATCGAATGGCCCTAGATATATTCTATCATTCTTTTCAGGATATGTCACGTTTTGTAGGTACATCTTATAAGTATCACTAGTTTGAAGGGGTATTAGCTAGTTTGCTTTGAATTTTTCAAGTTTGGACTTAGTGGAAGTTTTCTATGGCTATGCACACACATCGGGGTGAACCTCTGATTTATTGAGTATATGTTGTATTTCTTTGAGGTGTCTATCTTTTTGAGCCTTGATTCTTGTTTTGTTTTGCTCGGGACGAGCAAAAGCTAAGTGTGGGGATTTGTTTAGGGTGATTTTATACGATTTCTAATGTTATATTTTATAACAATTTCCTCCATATTCGTATAATTTGCATAGAAATCAAAGGTTTAATCGAATTATTGAGCAAATGAGTTTTAAAAGTGGTTAAGTGCAAATTTGTGTTAATTATGTGGTTTCATTGATAAAAATCTTTGAATATGAGATGTTACATTTTGCACGATGTTATCATGAATGTAGTACGCTTGCATGTTAAATGAGGAGCTTAAACGAAGATCGATGAAGATTAAGAAGAAAGCTCGATTCGAATAAAGAAAGCTCGATTCGATTCGCCCAAACTTGGTGATCAAGTATTTCAAAATATGCCACGTAACATTATATTTTGAGGCCTAAAAGATGGATTTTGAGGAAAAGAAGAAGATGCCACGAGTTTCACGAGATCAACGGATCAATATTTTCCAACGACTTCTACCGTAACCTGTTTTTCGATGGAAATTTTACCCGACTTAGAGGCATTTTCAGGGGAAGAGTTCTTGACGAAAGTTGTAGATACTAAAATGAGCTTTCCAACGCATTTTGAATCACGTCAATCGGAGGTCTACAACTCAAGTTATGATTTTTTACCGAACTGCTGGAATTACGGACGAACCGGAGATATTTTGGCCAAGTTTGATGCATGTTACTCCATGTGCTCCTTAATGATGATGATGATGAGTCATAACAAACTCCACATGCTATTTTAGTGACTCTCACCTTCACATGCAAAGTCATTATCACCTCCCACATGCTTATAACAAACTTGAGAATATTCCTTAGCATATTCTCCCAAAAAATATCTCCTCAACTACAACCTCTCCCTTATACACCTCCCTCAACTCTCCCTATAAGAACTCCCTCATTTCCATCCATAAAGGCGCCTCCTTGGTCACTTTTGGCCAAGCTTTTACTTTTCCCGTCTTTTATGTAAATACTCTGAGGCGTTATGCCGAGAATAAATTAGAATAGTAGTATTGTTGTAATGTCGAGCTACGGCCCTGATTTCAAATCATAATCGAGGATGATTGGCTAAGGTCTCTAAGCTAGAACCACCTTTGTGAAGCCACCATCACCGGAATAAACAAGGATTTCGTTTTCATTTGTTCTAGTGAGTTTCTTGTTCTTCCTTCATGTTTGAATTGTTTATGTGCAATTTGTATGATCTATACTTATGTTGCATGCTAATCGAATTTAGATACGATAGTTGATAAATTCGTAGATTACCGTGGAAGGAGAATGATAATAGTCTTCCAACATACGTAAGTTGGGGTGAATGTTGTCGATTAGGATTTATATCCATATCTTTGATCCGTAAATGCTTTAGTTGTACCGAGAGTGGTGAACTAATTAAAAGGTGATGAACCGAAAGGAAAATGCCTCTTTAGCAGATAATAATCCAAGAACTTACGAATGAATATGTGTCTTTCTTGTTATTTTCGGTGGGGTGGTGGATCATCGGTGCGTTCTAGTTGTTTTAAATTATAAATTTTTATTATCGTAGTTTTATTTATTTTCATGTTTGCTACCTTAGTTTGTTAATTGAAAATCCGAGATCATAATCATCAACTTTATAAAAGAAATCGAAGGCAAAAACTCTTTTTCGTACAAGTCCCTGCGGATACGATCCGGTTTCACCACTAGCTGCGAGCCTTCGCACTTGGGGTTGACATCGGTTTTATTTTATTACTTGTTATCTTTTGCTTTGCATAAAACCGCGAACAGTTAGCCACTCGTGCGCATGACATGGAACTGAGCATTGACGCCAATGGAGGTCAGGCCCCTGTTCAGGATCCTAGAAGGATCAAGGAAAAACAAGAAATGAAGAAACCTGTTAAAGCTGCTCCAAGAACGGAAAAGAAGGAGTCCAACGCTACCACCGTAGCTCCAGTAAAAGTTAACAACCCAGCATCAAGCCAACCTGAATGGAGGAAGGTTGAGCCACGACAAGTTGAAAGACGGAGGCCAACTCGAACGAAAGGCAACAGAGGAAGTATCCATTCTTCGATTCGACGCGTACCGCAATTTTTGATGAGTTGTTGAAATTGAAACTCATTGAACTTCCAGAAACAAAGCGTCCGGAGGATGCAGCAAGAGCCCACGAAGGTAACTATTGCAAATATCATCGCTTATTTGGTCATCCCATCGAAAAATGCTTTGTCTTCAAGGACAAGGTTATGCGTTTGGCCGAGGAAGGAAAGATCGTGCTTGAAGAAGAGAAGGCAAGCACAAATCAAATCACCATAGCAGAGCCGACAAATGGTCATTGCATGACCATCCAATTCGGATCACTCGACCCTGTTGAGATTAAATTCAACGACTCTCACCCATAGCTAAGAAAGAATCCGAACGCCTCCCAAACAAGCAAAAGTCGCTGCGGAAGAAAAGAAAAACTCAAGCCTGGCCGAACAGACGATGATGGATGGATTCTGGTGACTCGCAAGAAAAAGCAAAGGAAGTCACCTTGTTTTAAATTGGAAGAACCAAAGACGATTTGTTCCAAGTCTTCCAAGACAAGAAGAGGCCGAAGGGCAAGAAAGATGAGAAGAAATCAAAGGAAGGTAAACAAAAAGTGAAGAGGATCTTCCCTGAATGAAGGGTCGAGTCTGAAGCCCTCATACTCCAATCACCTTATTAGAGTACATGCCCAAAAGAGTCCTCGGCCGAGGCGACCAAGAAAACTCAGAGGATGAAGTTGTCCCATGTTACGCTATCCACGCAGAAGAAAGATATGGTGAAAAGGAAAATGAAGATTTGCCGACTGAGGAAGCGGCTTCAAACAATTCAAAGCTTGCTTGCATGGTTGAGATCACCTTTACAGATGATGACATGCTTCTTGGATCGGCACCCCATAACCGCCCGCTATTTGTCACAACATACACACGTGAGCAAAAAATTAATCGCGTGTTACTAGATGGAGGATCAGCTGTCAACATATTGCCGCTCCGAGTAATGAAAGAGTTGGGTGTCTCTATGGATGAACTCTCCGACAGTCGCCTTATGATCCATGGATTCAACCAAGGGGGGCAAAGAGCCATTGGTGTAATCCGACTTGACATCTTGATAGATGAACTATCTTCAAGCGCACTGCTCCATGTGATTGATGCCGAACGCCCTACAACAACATGTTGCTAGGGAGGCCGTGGTTACACGAGAATGGAGTCGCCCTTCAACCCTTCATCAATGCTTTAAGTATTGGAGCAATGGTGTTTTAAGAAAGGTCGTTGTTGATGAAAACCTTTCACCGGCGAAACTCACTTTGCAGATGCAAAATTCTACCCAAGCCGGCTTCTTTGAAGATAGTAGGCATTTCAAGTCACAAGAAAATGATGATGAGGAGAAGGCCACACCGCCGTAAGACAAGAGGAGGTTGGCAAGCATGGAGAGACAAAATCATCACTTCCTCAACACCAAAAATCCAAAGCGATGAGTGGACTGACGCCACTTCCCAAGATCAATGCCGTACAAACAGATGCTCCTCTACAGGGTTTACCCGCCCTAAAGAAGGTCGGTTATAGAACATGGAATATTGCCACCACAAGGAAGGAAGGTTTTGATCCTATTGCTTACAAACTCCTCGCAAAGGCAGCAAATGGATCCCAAGCCCCGCTCTAAAAATGGGGGCAAAAACGAAGAATCGGAGAAATGCAAAAATCCACAAAAGCTAATGTTCGGTTATTGGGTCCCGAAAGTGGTCTGGGTATAATCCTCACCGCCCGTCCGTATCTCAATAAGGAAGGCAACCAATAACTATATTGGAGTTGAAGAAGAATCATCATCATCAAACATCCCGTAACCTCTACATGAAAGGCCATCGGTGTTTGAGAGGTTGCAACCCAAGAAAGAACGTGTATCGGTCTTTGAAAGGCTTTCGGTCACAACCAAGAACCCGCCAAAATCTAAGGGTGTCAAGAGCCGAAATCGATCAACACACGTGCATGCTCCCGGAAGGAGATGACAAACATTGACTCCAAAGAAATCAAGAGCCTGATCCCGTCTAGAATGAGGCGTCATACATGTCTTCTCGCTCATTGTGGAAATATAATGAAGGCTAAATGCGCACGGTGGTCTACACTAAAATCGCCGCCAAGCACGATATAGAGAATGTGCAAGAAAATGAGCCTCAAGAAAGCGTTGGATCCTCATATATTATCACCGTCGGTGAAGAATTGTATCCGCGCGTAACTAGAACGGTGTTAGAAGAAGTCATGGAACTTGATGAAGTGAAGGAACGGGCTTCCGCTCATCATATCACCTTGGGAAATGATGAAATTGAAGAAGATCTTTGAAGAAGCACCCGGGAGCTAGAAGAAGGGGTCGAGTCCACTATCGATGAATTGAAAGAAGTCAATCTTGGCACCTGTGATGAGCCGCGACCAACCTTCGCGTGCCCTCTTGTCTTCGTAAGAGGAAAATGTCTACTTCGAACTTTTACAGAATACAAAGACGTATTTGCATGGACGTACAAAGAGATGCCTGGTCTAGACCCAAAAGTAGCCGCTCATCAATTATCTCAGAAAGAAGGGATCGCGCCCTGTGAAGCAAGCTCAAAGAAGATTTAGGCCGGACCTCGTGCCTCTCATGAAGCAGAAGTCAACAAACTCATTGAAGCAAAGCTTCATTCGTGAGGTTAGATATCCAACATGGATTTCAAGCATCGTACCCGTGAAGAAGAAGAATGGGCAAATTCGTGTATGCGTTGATTTTCGAGACTTGAACAACGCATGCCCCAAAGATGATTTTCCTTGCCAATCATCGGTGATGGTAGATGCAACCACCGTCACGAGGTGTTATCCTTCATGGATGGATCTTGGGTTATAATCAAACCGTATGGCTCCGTAAGACGAAGAACTCACGGCATTTCGAACGCCCAAGGGTATTTATTGCTACAAGGTGATGCCATTTGGATTAAAGAATGCGGGGCAACTTATCGCGCGATGCGTAAAATATTCGATGACATGCTACACCAACACGTTGAATGTTATGTTGATGACTTGGTCGCCAAGTCGAAGAAGAAGGCCGACCACATAAACGACTTGAGATTAGTCTTTGATAGGCTCCAAAGATTCCAATCGAAGATGAACCCCAAAAGTGCGCATTTGGAGTCGGGATTCAGTAAATTCTCGGCTTCATCGTCCGTCATCGAGGAATAGAAGTCGACCACCCAAGGTTGAAGCCATTATGAAAATGCCGAGCCTCGTGAATCTGCATGAACTTAGAAGCCTGCAAGGGAGACTAGCATACATACGAAGGTTCATATCAAACCTCGCTGGAAGGTGCCAACCTTTTAGCCATCTGATGAAAAAGGGAGTTCCGTTCGAGTGGGATAGCTCATGTAGAAAAGCATTTGAAAGCATTAAATCATACTTGATGAATGCCCCAGTCTTGGCAGCCCCTATCAAAGGTAAACCTCTTATCCTTTACATCACCGCGCAAGAACGGTCGGTAGGTGCACTGCTCGCTCAGGAGAAAGACAAAGGCAAAGAAAGTGCATTATATTATTTGAGCAGGACAATGACTCCTCATGAGGTGAAATACTCTCCAATTGAGAAACTATGCTTGTCGCTCATATTCGCCATCCGTGGTTAAAGCACTACTTTCAAGCTCATATCGTGCATTTGGTGTCAAAGGCAAATCCATCGAAATATGTCATGTCCAAGCCCGTGGCCGTCGATAGATTAGCAAGGTGGTATCTCCAACTTCAACAATTTGAAATTGTTTACGTGCCTCAAAAGGCCGCCAAAGTAAGGTGTGCTTGCGGACTTCTTGGCTGATCACCCAATCCCGGCAGAATGGGAGCTCTCAGATGATTTGCCTGATGAGGATGTCATGGTGATTGAAGTACTTCCGCCTTGGAAAATGTATTTTGATGGAGCGGCGAGGCGAGACGGTGCTGGCGCTGGAGTCATTTTTATTTCCCCAGAAGGTGAAGTGCTGCCATACTCATTCAAATTGATGGAATGTTGCTCCAACAATGTTGCTGAATACCAAGCTTTGATCTTAGGGCTTGAGATGGCAATGGATGTAAAGCAATGCAGATTAAATGTTTATGGCGACTCTCAATTGATCATCAACCACTTGAAGGCACTTACGATGTAAAAAGCCGAGTTAGTCCCATACTACAAGTATGCAAGAAAATCATTGCTTACCTTGGCGACGCCACAATTGAGCATGTTCCAAGAAAAGAAAATAAGCAAGCGGACGCCTAGCAAACTTGGTCGCGACATCGGCAATCGGCCGATGGAAAGACGCAAGTCCCGCGCCTGTGAGTTAAGTGGGTGGTTCCTCCATACTTCAAGAAGATGAGGAAGAAGATAATGATAGTTATGCCGCCTCGTGGTTCATGAAATAGACCAAGAGGATCAAGCGTCATCCATTAGTGGAGTACTTGAAATACGGAAAGCTCCGTGACGATCAAAAGAAGAAAGTTGACATAAGACGGCGGGCTCCACGCTTCTTCCTTCACAATGATGTCTTGTATCGGCGTTCTTTTGAAGGAGTCTTTCTTCGTTGCCTTGAGAAGATGAAGCTCTTCACGCCATGTAGAGGAGGCTCACTCCGGGATTTGTGGCGCCCATCAGTCCGGACCGAAACTGCATTTTCGCATTAAAAGAATGGGATACTACTCGCCGACCATGGTAAAAGATTGCATGGATTATGCTCGAAAATGTGAAGCATGCCAATTCCATGCTAACTTTATTCATCAACCTCCGAGCCATTACATCCAACAAGAGCGGCATGGCCCTTTGATGCCTGGGAATGGATGTGGTTGGTCCCCTACCGAAATCATCGGGCCAACATCTTTATATCTTGGCTGCCACCGACTACTTCTCTAAATGGGCTGAGGCTGTTGCACTACGCCAGGTGAAGAAAGAGGATGTAGTCCGCTTCATCCGAGTAAACATCATCTATCGCTATGGAGTTCCACGCTACATCATCACGGATAATGGGAAGCCGTTCGTGAATAGCTCGGTTGATAATCTGTGTGAGCGATTCGACCAAACAACACAAGTCCTCCATGTACAATGCGCCGGCCAACGGACTTGCTGAAGCTTTCAATAAAACGTTATGCAACTTGTTGAAGAAAGTGGTTGCAAGGCACAAGAAAGACTGGCACGAGCGGATGAGTGAAGCGCTATGGGCATACCGTACAACTTTTCGGACGCCAACTCAGGCCACTCCCTATTCTCTTGTATACGGTGTTGAAGCTGTGCTGCCCCTTGAGAGGCAAATCCCTTCGCTGAGAATCGCTATCCAAGAAGGTCTGACTGATGAAGAAAATGCTCGCCTTCGCCTTGAAGAATTGGAAGCACTGGACGAAAAGCGGCTCCAGGCTCAACAGAATCTTGAATGCTACCAAGCACGGTTGTCAAAGGCATTTAACAAGAAAGTGCGTCCGAGATCATTCCAAGTTGGTGAAACAGTCCTTGCAGTGAGAAGACCTATCATCTTGACACATAAGTCCAAAAACAAGTTCACCTCAAAATGGGATGGCCCCTATGTTGTTCGGGAGGTCTACACTAATGGAGCATACAAGTTGGTGGACAAAGACGGCGTCAAGCTTGGCCCAATCAACGGCAAGTTCCTCAAAAGTTTTACGATGACTCAAACACTCGCTCCTAAGCACGAGCCTAAACTGCATTAATCATATCAAAAAAAAATAATAAAAAAAATAAAACTTTTGAACTACGTTTGACTTGATCCCCTAAAAGCATTCCCGGGGTACGTAGGCAGCTTGGGAAGTTACTCCAAGTTCAGTCATACCAAAAAAAAAAAAAAAAAAAAAAAAAAGGTCCATTCAAAAAAAAAAAAAAAAAAAAAAAAAAATTTGAATTTGAATTTCAAGCTCACTGATTTAAAAAAAGGACTCCAAAGAGATGGAAAGAAAATAATAAGATTTTATTGATAGCAATAAAGTTTTATTACATCTAGGAAGAAAGTAAATAAACAAGCAAATAAGAAATCTCAAGAACAAAAAGGGGATTTAAACGGGTAGCTTGAAGTCTTCCAAGTCACGTCGGTTGCCTTCTAAGTAACTCCCTCATCTTATTCGTAACATCAATCTCCTCCCCGTCAGAATGGAAATGTGCCTCCAAGTCGGCGATCTCCCCTCGGTTGGGACACACGAGCGGTCAACCCATGTAGTCCCTCATCAAAATTGTTGAGTGACAAAGCAACCTCATTCTCTCTCTTTCTGCAGGCGGCCAATTCCTTTTGGAGTTCTTTCTTCTACCTCGAATCTCTGAAAGCCTATCTTGAGAAGATTGGACTTTTTCAAGATGTACCTTCTCGCCTATCTCGGCCTCGAAAGATGTTCGCAAAGAATTGAAAGTTTTGCATCATGCTCCTCTTCGGGAAGCCGCTTCGAAACGTCATCCAAAGCAGCTCCGTAGTGTGAGGCGTTCCTAAAAAGTATGTCCAGAAGAGACTTCAAATGGGAAAGGTCCAACACTTTGGTATTCTCCATCTCTAAGAATATTTCATAAACACCACTTTTAACGGAGGATAACTTGTCTATAGCGCAAAGATGAGAGCTTGTCTCGATAGATTCCCACAACGCCTCAAGAAAGTGGTGACGACACTTCGAGATCACGCCCCTTGGCTTGAACTCAAACCTCTCGCCTTCGGGAAGTGAGGCCAAAGGAGGAAGTATGACGCGCTCTCTACTCACGGAATGGGCTGTAGAAAGACCTTCATCAACGCCTTGATCACCTAACTCGGTTTCACCATCGACGATCCGAAAGTGCCGCCTCGGCCGTAACCTCCGCATTGGGCATAAGATTGGTACCAAAGTCATTTCTCTCATGAGAATGCAGGATGGTAAAGTATCATTGCCATCTTCAATCGTTATTGGAAGAATGTGCTCCTTCCCGACCTTTGAGCTTCCAAGTCAAGGCATCGGGACCGTTGGTTGATGGCTCGCTTTGTTGCGGAAGATTAGCCACGATAGAGGTTCATTGTCCAACTAAAAAAAAAAAAAAGTTGCAAAGTGAGCAGCAATAAATATAATAAAAACAATGCAACGAATGAAGTAAGAGTCTTACAATCCTTGAAAAGTTTGTGATAAAGTGACTCGGAGATGGGACACCATCCAAAAAAAGGTGACCAATTAATGTCGCTATCCGTCAAGCGAGTAAGTGATTACCTGCTTCCCGGTACCCTTCTTTTGACGCCTAGTTCACATCGCTACGAGAGAGCCGCGCGCTAAGAACCGCTGCATCATCTAGTTGTCTCTTCTCCTTCAAATCGGTACGGACATCCTTGGGCTTTTCAACCTGCTTCTGGGTACAAAGAGGGTTTGGGGAAAGTGATTCCTTGTGAGGTTCCGGAGGCTCGACATTCTTTATCTTTACAACAGGGTACTTTGCTTTGCTTTAGTAGAGCCCCTGTTAACAGTCGCGACTAGAGAAGATCTTCCATCAAGTAGGTACGTGCCATGCACTTGTGGCCACCACTCACCAAAGTTGGAAGAGAAGTAACTATCATATTCCCGAGGGCTTTCGGGAAATACTACCTTGAGACGACTATTGGGAGTAAAGTACATTTCCCATAATTGTTTTCCCGTCCCAATTGTGATACGGCGGCCATCGTCAGGGAGGTCCTTAGGAACGACTTGGAAGAACCCGAATTGCCGTGCGAACCGATACGGGCTATACGGCTCAGAAAAGCATGCTCCATCTTGATGAAATACCAAGAAGCTCGGTCGTGACCGACCGAAAAAGACCTGATCTCGAGTAGGCAATCCACCATCATCAACTTTAAGCTCTGTTTTGGTTCTTTTCGGAACAGATGCCCACCAAGCGACGCCACGAGCTTGGTGAATAAGGTCTCGACCTTCATGATCATTGAGGTTTTTGGATCCTCCTACGCCAGAGTAAGAAACCATCATGGGTCCAGGCAAAGGTGACGACACTCTGTGATGAGTTCCAAAATAACGTGCAATCCACCCAATGACGTAATGCCATGGAAGACAAGCATCCCCTCGCTCGGGGGCAGACGAGCGTGAAACCATGTTTAACCCTCTATATATGCTGGCCAATACTGGAACGGCAAGGCAATGAACTTTCCCATGGGCGATCAGACTTGCCATTTTAAAAGTCGAAGGCCTGATTGTCGCATCACTAGACGGGAGGGCAAACGAACACAACCAGCAGGCAATAAAGGCGGCAAGGAAGGACTCCTCCTTTGAGTTTTCGTCAATATGAAGGCGAGCAAACAACTCTTCATCTTTTTTCGACCATCGAGGATTTTCTGCTATGGCGCCACTAGGATTTTGAGTATCCTTTGGACGATACGCTCCTCTTTTCTCCGGGTGGGCTTTTTGTACACAAATGACTTTTTTACACCAATAATCAACCCGGGAGAGGGAACTTTCGGGTTCTCATGGTCATAAACGCCCACCAAGCAAAGTGAAGATATGCATCAAAAGATGTCGATACTCACGGAAGGACTTCGCCTTTGATGAGCATCTCAAGCGATCAACAACTCAGCAACGCTAGGATGACCTCTCGCACAAATCTCCGTGACAGAAGTCCACCAATGTGCCATAAATCCGCTAAGGATATGGACATCTCTCCGCATCGATGAAGCGTATTAGTTTCGACACCATGCCTCGCAGAAAGCTCGGATGGCGCTGGGCATTTGGAGTAGGCGAAGAGAGATGCGCTTAGGGCATCATATAGACCGGTCTTTTCGTAATGCTTTTATTGCGGGAAAGCACATCTTCGAGCCATTCCCAATATCGCTCGATGAAGGTGAAGACTCCTGTGGTTTTTAACACGGTTCCCCATTGACCTCGCCGCCAATGATTCGCCGACCAAGGGTGGAAAAGTATGGCTCCGAGGCTTCGTGCTATTCGCCAAGCGGCATAGCGCAGACTCCACATGGCCGTTCGACCGCTTCAACTCCATGTAAAGTCGTGTTGTTGTGTCGATACCTTGGGTTAGGCTGCCAGAACGAGAGCCACTCATAGGTGGATGAACCGCAAGCTTAAACCCAGTTTGATCCGCATGTTCGGGACTATGTACAACCACCAAGTATCTTTTATTATTTTTCGCCACCTCCCGAAAACTACCATGTTGAGAAAACCCGCATACTACACACACAAAAATAAAGGGTCAAAAAAAAAAAAAAAAAAAAAAAAAATCAGTGGTCGAAAAAAATAGTAATAAAGCATAGGGAGGGAAAGAGAATCGAGAGCTCTAATAAATAATAACAATAACATGCTGTGGGATCATCTTGCTCTGACTGACCTGGGGGCACACAAAAAAAAAAAAAAAAAAAAAAAAAAAAAAATCGAACGAACGAGGGGCAAGAAAAAGGGCTAAGACGTCTATAAAGAAAGAAAGAGGAAGCAAATCAACAATGGCTACCGCTATTCGACGCCGGGACGTAAATTTAGACAATAAAGAGGTGAAGATATACCGAACTCTATGATGCATTCTCTACAAGCTAGAGGCTACTTATATAGTACTGCAGAAGGAGGGGAATCTACAAATTTGCCCGTAGTGAAAGAAATATATTCTGAAATTATGGCAAGTTTAATTGCCCTTGAACAACAAGAAAAAAAAAAAAAAAAAAAAAGAGAAGAAATATTGCCGCCTCAAGTTTACATGGCTTGAACAAAGGGGGACGTATTACGCTGTATGTATTTTGCTATCTGCGTTGGGCTTGCCCCCCGCCCCAAAAAAAAAAAAAAAAAAAAAAAAACAACGGGTCCCCCCAAATTGGACACCTTCATGTCAACAAAATGTGTCGAAAATCGTGTCGAGACTCGCCGTTACCGGAAAGTTTTACCGACACAACAAGTCTCGAGGGGGCATTTGTAGATACACAGATTTTATGTGACGAATTATATATGTCGCATAATACATTTGTCCTAAGTAAAAATTTATTTTGTATTATTTCCTATAAAAATTCTAGGGAATAATGTAAAATAGATAATTGATTAAAATCTCTTAAATAAATATTAGAGATTTAATTAATTTCAATGGCTATACAATAATATATGTGTGACACATTATATGTGTTACATGTTAAATATGCCATGAAATTGGAATTGTTTAATATTATTTTCCGACATTAAATATTAGGAAATAATATGAAGACAATAAATCATAAAATCTTTTAAATATAATTAGAAGATTTTATTGATTTATAATAAATGTAGAATATTCCAAAGATTGTCTAAAATTAATCAGAATATTTCCTACATTTAATGCAAATCAATCATTAGCTTCCATTCACCACTATAAATAGGAGGCCTTGGTCATTTGCAAAAGACACACAGAAGACATTGAAGAGTTGATAGAAATCCTGCAACTGAAGGTTCAAGCATTCATCAACAACACTCAAGATCCTCAAGAAATCCTTGAAGTTCTTCAAAAGACAGAGAACAAATGTAAAAGAGAAGACAAAAAGAAGGTGAATAGTCTCAGAGCAAAAGCTTCGAGCACTCGCAACACCAAAAGCATCAAAGATCTTCCAAAAAAGGCCGGAAGTTCTTCAAAAGAAGAAAATCCAAAACATCTCCAACATTCGAAGATCAACAGAAAAGACTTGAAGTTCTTCAACAAGGGGATCGAAGGTAACACGAAATCCCTTCAAGTCTTCATCAACTTTGGAGCCTTCCGCGATATCCGGAGTCTTCAATTCCAAATTTCTTCCGCCATATCCGGGAGATCATAAAGCCCTTCCGCTACATCCGGAAGGCCACAAATCCCCAAACTCTTCCGCCATATCCGGAAGATCACAAACTTCAAAGCTCTTCCACCACATCCGGGAGATCGCAAATCCAAAGCTCTTCCGCAATATCCGGAGATAAAAAAACCAACTCTCAATTCAAAGTCCTTCCGATATATCCGGAAGACAATTAATTGCCAAAAAGGAGAATCAAAGGATTCAAGAGATTGTACCACTTTTATTTTATAAATTAATAAAATTTTAGTTGTCACAATTTTCGTGTTTTCTTTCTTTGTATTTCAGGGATAACAACGGAATTTGTGTTACAGAGTCATCTGACCAATCAGAATTCATGGACACGTCATCCGACCAATCAAAAGTGAAGATTGGGGTCGGCCAAAGCATGGTCTACACGCCCCTATGGCTATTCCTTTCTTGAGGGAAAAGTCGGCCATTACTTTTCCAAGGGGAAAAGTTTGATGATGTGTTTCGGCCAATCATATTGGAGCATTGGTTCCTCCTCTCCACTATATAAAGAACCCCATGGATGAGAGTTTAAGCATCGAATTTTCTCTTGTGTCTTTCCACCACATAGATTCAGTCATATAGATCTAGATATTGAGTCGAAGAGAAGTCGGAGCACTCTGTAACTTCGCCGGAGCTCGGATTTTTGAAGTGCCTCTAAATCCGAGACGTAAAGCCGTTGTATCTTGGGAGACATTTGCTACTACCGTGGGCACCGTACCGGAGCAATTTGTCTTAAGGAAAGAGTAACTACTCGCCTCGGTTTGTCTTAGTCCTTTATTTTGTGCATACTACATTTATTGTCTATTGTTTGAATCATTTCAAGATTAATATTCCGTAATTTAATCCATGATTTACGGATCTGTTCAAGATAAATCACTTCACACACGATACATTATCCTAACAAGCTCGCTTATAGATTATCCGAACAAGTAAAGGTTTACATAGTTTACACTCGAACAAATAACAGCCTCACAATCGATCGATCGAACATGTACGTAGAAATCTTTGTTGTGTATCAAGGATAATAACCAAACAACCAAATACTCTGAGTCAAGTTAAAATAACATTGTCGTAAAACACTTATTTCGGGAGAATCGAAATGTTCAACTAGGATAAAATAGAGTCTTCAAGGGTTTCGAGGAATAGTAATATCGAATGTCATGTGTTTATTCTAACCAGCAATATGTATAATAATATGAAAAACTTACCCTAAAAAAATGAGTATGAAAAACTTCTCTGTTTTAAAGCTTTAGTCTCTGGTTTCGAACGGAAATTATTATGTCCACAACGGAATATTCACAAGACATCGATCATAGTTCAGACACCATTGATTATGATGAAGTCTTCATCTATTAATGGGTCGATTACTTATTAGAAAATATCTACCGGCATTTCTATTTAAAGAAAAATGATTATTGAAGCCGGTCAATACACCTTGTTGAATACACTAATATAAATAAACCGATTATACATGTACATTAATACACTTGCTTCTGCACTTACCAAAGGAAAGGAAAGAAAAAAGTAAGTTCGCAAAATGGCTAAGAATGCTCCCCTTTTGCTATTGGTTTTGTTGATGGTGTATGGTCTGCTTTACACCACAATCGAAGCAAGGCATTTTCATCTCTGTCCGGTAGGAAATTGAATTTTCATAATATTGTAAATATATTCAGTTCTCCATATACTATGTTTTTCCATATCGTACAAATTGTCCTTTTGTAATAATTAGAGTGAATTTTCAATCTATATGTTATGCCCTTTCCTTGAACTTGAAATGTGTCGAGAAAAAGGGCAGTTTGGTCTTTTTACTGTTTAAAATGAATGCATTAGGGTTTGTTAGGACTAGTAGCCGCTGTTTCCTTTATTAGAATATTTTGTCTTGATTTTATATTATTGTGATTGTAACAGCCAATCTTAATTGATTCCTAAAATCAAGGAATTCAATTCAAAGAAGGCTCTAGGTCCTCTACCTATTTAAATCAAGTCTCCTATCATTGTAAAATACTTCGTCTAAGAAATAATAAAATAATTTCCTTCCTTCTACTTTCATAACATGGTATCGGAGCCTAGGTTCAATCAAGAATCCTAGATCAAAATGTATCTCCGAGCCGCAATGACCAAATAACCGAGTTCGGCTCTTCAATCACTATCCTGAGTCACAACCCGGGAGGAATAGGAGATGATGGAAATTCCACCAATATCTCACCTACGATTCTTGTATCTCGAAGGTTTAATGAAGCATCACTTTAGTTGCAGCCACAGAAATGACCGTAAAGGCAGGAAGCAAAGATGTGGGTGTGATCATTGTAAAAACAAGGCCACACAAGTGGATATCTGTTGGGGAATACATGGAAAACCCCAAACCCGGAAACCAGGAATCAAGATAATGGTGGAAGAGACAACAAGTAGGCAAATCGTGGGTCATCGTAACCAAGTGAAAAGGTCTCAGACAAATTGTCTTTCACAAAGGAGCAATTAGACCATCTAAGCCAACTCCTAGCCAATCACAACAAACCTCAATACAACCTCACTGAATCTGGTAATGTCTTTGCCATTTCCATTCATAAATCTCACCCCGATACACTTTGGATCATTGATTCAGTGCAACAGATCACATGACACATGCCTCTCGAAAAATTTGACTCCTATTTTCCATGTGGGGGAAATCAAAGGGTTAAGATAGCAGATGGATCCAATGCTATCATTGCAGGCAAGGGATCCATTACAATCTCACCAAATTTAACCCTACATTATGTGCTTCATATCGCTAAATTATCCTGCAATCTGATTTCTGTTAATAAATTGGTCTCACAGACCAATTGTAGAGTGATGTTTTCTGCCATTGACTGTAAGTTGCATGATGTGACTTTGAGGAAGGAGATTGGCGAGTCTTGAAGTCCGTAATGGTCTCTACATTTTGGAGGAAAAAGATCATGCCAGGAATAAGGAAGAACTAAGGAGTGCTTGTTACCACTCATCCATTGTGTCCAATAATGAAATTATGATGTGGCATGCTAGATTAGGACACCCTGGCTATAGCTATATGAAAAATCTGTTTCCTAACCTTTTTTAAATAAAAGATTTCTGAATTTCATTGTGAAATATGTGAATTATCTAAGCATAAAAGGAGTGTCTATGTTTCTCAACCATACAAACCAACCAAACCCCTTCACACTCATGCAAAGTGATGTTTGGGGTCCATCCAATCACCCACCGTGAATGGTAAGAGGTGGTTTGTGTCTTTTATTGATTATCATACTCGTGTATCCTGGGGTGTATTTGTTAAAAGAAAAACTGAGGTTGAATAAAGCTTTTAAAATCTTTTATAACATGGTTAACACTCGGGCCCACACTAAAATAGAGATCCTCGTAATGCATAAATGGAACAGAGTACTATAACAATGTTTTAAAAGAGTTTTTTCTAAAAGGGAATTATCCATCAAAGCTCATGTGTCAATACACCACAACAAAATGGTGTATCAGAAAGGAAAAATAGACACTTGCTTGAGGTGGTTAGATCCCTTCTTCTTGCTTCAAGGTGCCCTAAGTACCTTTGGGGAGAAGCACTGCCTCAGGCAGTTGTATCCGATCAATGTAATCCCTTAAGGAGCATTGGTTTGAAAAGCCATTGGAAAAGCTAAAAAGAGCTTTCGAAACTAGACTGATCCAAGAACTTCCTTTAAAAATTTTGGTCGCATTACTTTTGCTCACACATACAAATGGTAAACTTGACCCAAGGTCCACAAAATGTATGTTTGTAGGATATTCCTCTAACAAGAAGGATATAGGGTCTTTGATTTCCAAAACAAAAGGTTATTGAAACAATGGATGTCGCCTTTTTGAAAATAAAATGTATTGCAATCAAGATCATCTTTGGGGAGTATTTAATGAACCAAGAAGATAGTGTTGATTTTCAATACCGTGCTGACTTTCAATACAACCAATTTGGGGTTGACTTACCTAGTATATCACATCATGAAGAAGTAATGGATAGACACAATGATGAGGGCAGTACCGGGCAGCCTGGGGACAACTCAACCCCAAGGACACCCGATCAGGCAACAAAATTCCAAGGTCTCACTTACTTCAGAAGGTATCCTAAGTCCAAAATGGGGAGAGATACTGAAGTTCAGACTGCTCAAGATCCAGAACCAGAGCTACCATTTGAGCAAATGGACAACAGTGGCAGGAATACAACACTTGACTCACCTTCACCTTCCACACAAAGAAAACAGAAAAACTCCCAAACTGGTTCTGAATCCATAATCCAACACACCAGTACCAACCCAAATCTAGACACTACTCTACAAAACCAAAATGAAGAACTCATGCTTGATGTCCCAATAGCTATCAGAAAACCAACTAGGGAATGTACTAAACACCCTAGGTACCCTATCCAAAACTACCTAACCTACAAAAATCTCTCTCCCATACATAAATTCCTTCCAACATACATGAGGCTCTAGAAGTTCCTGAGTGGAGGACAGTTGTGCATGAAGAACTTAAAGCATTGGTGAAAAATGACACCTAGGAATTGGTGGAGAAACCAGCAGGAAAAAAACTAGTGGGTTGTAGATGGATATTTACCATCAAGCACAAGGCTAATGGTGAGATTGAAAGATACAAGGCTAGGTTGGTGGCCGGATGGATACATCAGACTTATGGAATTGACTACTCGAGACATTCTCTCCAAGTGGCTAAGCTAAATACCTGTAAGAATTGTTTTTCTGTGGGCAAGAAATTTGGATTGGCCCTTGTACCAGTTGGATGTGAAGAATGCCTTCCTCCATGGGAATCTGAAGGAGGAAGTGTACATGGACTTGCCCCCAGGGTTTGATCTTAAAAATCCTGGGAAGGTGTGCAAACTGAGAAAATCACTGTATGGTTTGAAACAAAGTCCCAGAGCCTGGTTTGACTGATTCATGCAGTTCCTTCTAAAGGTGGGAGTCAAACAAGGACATTCTGATCACACCTTGTTTGTAAAGAAAGGAGCAGGGAACAAGGTGACTGTGCTTGTGGTGTATGTGGATGACATTATACTCACAGGGATGATAAAGCTGGGATTGAGCAAGTGAAGAAGGAGATGAAAGAAGAATTTGAAATCAAAGACCTAGGAAGACTGAAGTACTTCTTAGGAATGGAGATGGCTAGATCGAGCATGTGGAATGGTGGTATCTCAAAGAAAGTATGTTTTGGACTTACTAACTGAAACAGGATTGTTGGGATGTAAACCTGCTAGTACACCTATGGAGGCTAATCTGAAACTTACAAAAAGGACGGATAATGAGGAAGAAGTGGACAGAGAACAATTCCAGAGGCTTGTGGGAAAGCTGATATATCTAGCTCACACTAGGCCTGACATATCATATGCTGTGGGGGTGGTCAGCCAGTTTATGCATTCCCCTAGTCAGTCTCATTATCGTGCAATCATCGAATTATCTGTATCGAAAGCGGACTGCTGGAAAGGGCTAATGTTCAAAACCAAAAAGAGGGGTAGAAGTGTTTATCGATTCGCAGATGGTGGAGCAAAGGACAAAGAAGTCAACTACTGGGTACTGCACATTTGTCTAGGGTAATCTTGTAACTTGGAGAAGCAAAAAACAGACAGTAGTTGCAAGAAGTACAACAGAAGCAGAGTTTAGAGCCATGGCACATGGAATTTGTGAAGAACTATGGGTAAAAAGGGTGTTAGAAGACTTGAACGTCAGTCCAGAACTACCTCTAAAATTGTACTGTGATAATAAAGCTACAATTGACATTGCAAACAATCCAGTTCAACATGATAGAACCAAACATGTTGAGGTGGACAGACATTTCACAAAAGAAAAGCTAGAAAATGGTGTTATATGCATTCCCTTCATGCCATCGGTTCAACAAACAGCAGATGGACTGAGGCCCTAAAGAAGCAGAACTTCGAAGAGTTTATGAGCAAGTTGGGCATGATCAACATCTATGCTCAACTTGAGGGGGAGTGTTGAGAAAAAAGGGCAGTTTGGTCTTTTTACTGTTTAAAATGAGTGCATTAGGGTTTGTTAGGACTAGTAGCCGCTGTTTCCTTTATTAGAATATTCTGTCTTGATTTTATATTATTGTGATTGTAACATCCAATCTTAATTGATTCCTAAAATCAAGGAATTCAATTCAGAGAAGGATCTAGGTCCTCTACCTATTTAAATCAAGTCTCCTATCATTGTAAAATACTTCGTCTAAGAAATAATAAAATAATTTCCTTCCTTCTACTTTCATAACAAAATGTTAATATCTACTTAGCTTAATATAACTAACTAAAATAATAAGTTGTTGCAAGTTTATTCATTTTTTTTAGCGAATGCATTAATAGGATCAGAAGCAAAAATCAATGGAGATGAAAGCAACAAGCAGCTGCCAAACCCAAACATTAAATCATCAAATCAAGAAGGAACTATCACTCATGATAATACTATTAATTGAAGCGCCGTTAAGCCTGCAACTAAGGAATCATATCAACAACAAACTCGACGACATTCTATTAGTAGAAAGTTGCATCTAATGTATTGTGGTCCTGATAAACATGTTCCTGGACTAAAATTGTAAAGTAGAGGGTTGCCAATGTTCAAAAGTAATTGCCCGAACAGAAAAGCGGAACTTGCTTTGCTGCCGTTGGTTCTAATGAAGTTGGGAACGAGGTTCAGGAGGAGGTGGGTTCCGATGATGAGGGTTCGGATGATGGTTGGAAGGAGGATTCGAATGAACAAGATTGATGTTGTTGATCGGCCATATCCATCGTCTCTATGCCATATATACTATATATCAATGCGAATTTCAATGTGTATGTGTTAAAGTGTACCACATTGGAAACTTGTGGTTGTTTCATCCACTATATTAAGAGATGGACTTCCCTCACTTCACAGTCTAGGTTTTGGGGATGAGGTCCCTCCTCTTATATGTGTTAGGGCCTATGTTTTTCACATGGTATCAGAGACACCCTTTATTGTGCAAGTGTTGGGCTATTTGTTGGTCTTGTGTGCCCGACCCACACTTGAGGGGGCGTGTTAAAATTTCTCACATTGGGAAATTATGGTTGTTTCACCACCATATGAAGAAATGGACTTAATTTTTAGACAAAAGTTCGCTTGAATTTAACGTAAAATTAATTAGTTAATCGTGAGGCGGTTAAAAAGGTTCCGTAATAATGTGGAAATGAATTCTGATTAAAATAAGTCGGTCCAAAATTAATTAATTATTTAAATTAATTCGGCTAGAATTAAATTAATTTAATTTAATTATTTTGGGGTTGAGGTCCCTCCTCTTATATGAGTTATGGCCTATGTTTTCCACTGTATGAATCTGAGATTTCTCTATGTATCGATTGATGTTCCTTGTTATTACTAAATAAATTTTAAAGAGGCATTTGTTTATTAATTCTTTTTTAAGCTTAAAGTGGATTTGTTGGATCATTAATCCAACATTTGGTTTATATCTGAAATAATTATGTATTATCAACTGACAATATGGTTTTGTAAAGCCCCACATCGATAAAATAATAAAATGTTCACCTTCCGAGATTCTGCATGAAGTTGCTTAAGATGCTCTTTTCTTTCCTGCAATCAAACACGTCGACAAACAATTAAGTATTTGAGGAACAATCAAAATTTTGCTAAAAATTATACAAATGCAAACACTTAAACACAAACCTTTTCAAACTTCCTTTTTCAAGGTTTCACGTCTCCTACACGATCGCTATGGATTCTTTTCTTTCCTTTCTTCTCTGTACTTTTTTCATCCTTTGTTACCTGATCCCTATTGCTTATGATATTTCCCTTCTCTAACGGAACTGGCTTGGTCATTTTATCATTGTGAAATGTCTGAACTGGCTTGGTCATTTCGTTGAGCACCTTGCATTCTTCATTATACAGTACCTTTTGATCTGAAACAACTTGTTTAATCGTTGCTTCTTCCGCAGAATCTAGTGATTGATTCACCTCCAACAACCGAGTAATTGAGTTTTTTCGCTGCTGCTCCTGATTTTGAATCCACATTACCCGAACATCGGAGTTGCTCCACGGAGATGAAGGCCGGTGGTGTTGTTTAAGATTGCAATCGGGTAATTGACGATTCGAGTTAGGAAAATAATTCAAGAGCAATGAGATCTGCGTATAAGTTTGGATCGAACTCTTTGAGAGAGCCGCCACGTATTCAATTCAAGTATCAAATTGGAATCAAGTCCTCTCGATTTCGAGAGTGTTCCTTTTATAGCTGTAGATCGTGATCCTCCTCCCTTATATCATGGGAGGTTATCGCCAGTTATCTTTAGACATTACCAAACGTGGGGCGTACCCACGTCTGTATGCAGTTGAGCCTTTACTGACTTAGTCTTCGCCATACATACGGCCCGATTATTCTCGTCCCAGATATTCTTCTTCGCCCGTAACGTGGTGGAGTCCTCGCTCCTCTCGACTATTCTCGCCCGTAAGCATGATCCGACGGTGCTTGGTGCCGCCCCGCTTTTGTCGCTCGCTTATCTTCCTTGTCTCGACTTTTGTGCCGGGCCCGGCCCAATTATAAATAATCCGACCCAGTGGGCCTATATATCGTCATAAGTCCCCTGGGGTTGACTGCTTCACAGCTGCCCTAGTTTGATATGCTTTAACTTCCATCATCAATATATCGTGAAACGAGGCCAAGTCACACCCGGTTATTATTATAATCGTGGAATCGAACCATCACATCGCTTCCATTTCCTATCACATAATTATCTCTCCTTTCAAACGACTCTTTTATTTCAAACCTTTGGATTCGCACTCTCATGCTACAATTAAGTCTTTGTTTCTATTTTATTCTCTACTTCTTTTGAATCTTTATTTCATTCATGAGTTTGAGAGCCGATACTACCTCTAGTGATTCTCAGAGAAAATTGTTTCAATCTCTCAAAAGATTTCGATCGCCATAGAGAGTGAAGAAGTAAGTTCCTCTAACCCCATTCATTGTCCTGAATCTGTACTAAACACCGATCATCCATCTTCTTCGATTGATTTAAGAAATACCTCCACTTTTGGGGATAACCCCTTGTGTCTTCTGCCTTCTCATATCCTTCCCCCTGGGATCTTTACTCCTACTTCAATCGTTCATCAATATCCAGAAGACCATACTGCCTTTTTAAATACTTTCAAAAGAGAAATCAATCGATTTGACAAAACCAAGGCTATATTGGCTTGCCATGGTGTCTCTAGCAAAATGACTAAAACTGAAATGGCCAGTCTACTGAAAACTTATAAGATACATACGATCCTTTCGAAGTTGTTCTCCACAAATCACTGAGTACGCTTATAATCCCCCAGCAGGGTTCTGTACAGTATACGCTGATCAGCTTTATAGTGGGTTAAGATTCCCTCTTTCTCCTGGGTATATTGAGGTAATGAAGTATTACAAACTGGGAGTTGGTCAAATACACCCAAACAGCGTCAAATTCCTTGTAGGTTTTATGATTTGGTGTCGTCTGAACACCACCCCTTTCTCTGTAAAATTATTTAAGAACTTTTACCAGTGTAAATTGACACAGGGTAGTGGAGGATGGTATCACTTTTGTCGTAGATCCCGTAAGTTAAGCCATATTATTTCTCTATCCAGTAAAGATAAGACCAGGAAGAAGTGGTCAGAGCACTTCTTCTTCATGACGCACAACACTGAGGCGAACCTTGGTCGCTGGAATACCTCTTCCATGAAGGACAAACTGGAAGATCATATAGATTTATCTCTGGTTAACTATCTTACTAGCAACAAGATTTCTCTAACTTTGAACACTATAAGCTCGGCGTTGGTGGATGCTGCCTAGCTTCTCACTGCGGGTCCTATTGGCTATGTAGAATTTACCAAGGAGCAATACCGAAAATGTATGTCTGAATTTACTTTTGTTTTTGTTTTTGAATACATCTTGATTATTTTTTATCTTTGTAGTGGCCAATGTAGACGATTTGATTAGCATTGACCTTGACGAGGAGGAGAGGAGATGTAACAAATGCCGAAGATTTCGAACGGACCTAGTCTGTTATTCCCGAAGGTGGTGAGGCTTCGCCGCCACAGAAGTGGCCGAGACAGCATTGACTCGTAACGTCGCGCGCAGAAACCATTTCCACCGCAAACCCTTCCGACTGTAACATTCTCGAGCACAATGAATCTCGTGGATCCGCCTATTGAAGAGGATCTCCCCGCAATCAATCTACCGGCTTGAACGCCAGCCTATGAGGACCATTTCCCAAAGACGTAAGAAAAGGCACAGCCCACTTCCTCCGGTAGTTCTCATGAGTGATTCCTCCTTTAACTTTGAGGATATGTCTCGCTGAAGACTTTGCTGATTTTGTAAGTGGCTTTTTTATGGGATTATTTATTTCTTCTTTAATTTTTGACTTCTAAAATTTGGCCTTCTACAATGCTAATACCTGGGCAAGTCATTACACAAGAAGGCCTCTAGCATGGTTAGGGATATTGTCGCCTCAAAGAAGCAAAAAGTGGTACACTGGATGAGGCTAATGCCAAGGTGACTAGTTTGGAAGAAACCAATCTTGCACTGGTATCTTCAGAGGCTGCTGCTCGCCAGGAGCTTGAGCAATTGAAAACTAAACTTGCCAAAGATGAGGGTTTGTTATTCACCCAAGAGGAGCAATTGAAGCTTAGAGACCAGCAACTGCAGAAAATGAATGAGGGAATCAACATCATCTTGCCATAGTTAAGAAAATGAAGAATGACTTTGATGAGACTGTGAGGCAGATGGAAGAGACTCCTGCTCAGAACATCATCCAGAAAGTTGTTGCAGGATATAAGGCTGCCCTTGAGACTTATGAGGAGATTTAGATCATCTTAGCTCCCGCTCTGCGCAGAGGATATACCCTTGGTGTTGATGAAGCCAAGCCAGCCGATCTAGTGATTAGCACCTTGCCTAATCACAAATTGTATGATAAGAAAGCTGGTGAGATCTTCACTAAGCGGTACGAGGAGTACAAGAGTGGAGAAGATATCATTCGTATGTATGCAAAGAAGAAGTCTGCACAGCCTTCTACTCCACATTCCTCCGCTCCGTCTTCGTTGTAATTTGTTTTCTAAGCTTTGATACTTAACTTTGGGTTTACTTACAATTTCTGGACAGCTTTTTATGTAGCTATGTTTCTTTGTATTCGATGTATAATACTTTGATCGTATAATACTTTGATCGTTGATCCATTGAATCAGCTTTTTGTTTTCGTATTTTCCAGCTTGTGGCTTATTCTCATTTATACTGCAAAGAAGTTAGGACTATTTATCCTTAGCTTTATATTGTTGTTCATACCGCACATAAATGCTCCTTTAGTGATTCTCTATGTAAAATTTTGTAGTGGGTCTTCTGGCCAGAACAACCTTGCACTGCAGGTTTGTCATTTAGCTTTTGAATTGAGTCTGATGCCCAGAATTATCTTGCGTTGCAAGTTTAACATTTATGTTTTTCAATTGGGTTTCTACCCTGAATGTCCTTGTTCCTGCAAGTTTGACATTTATGTTTTTAATTGGGTTCTCTGCCCAGAGTGTTCTTGCGCTGCAAGTTCGACACTTAGATTTTCTAATGGGTCCTTTGCTCAGAGTGTCTTTGCGCTGCAAGTTTTGACACTTATATTTTTAAATGGGTCTTCTGCCCAGAGTGTTCTTGCGCTGCAAGTTTGATACTTAATTTAAAAAAATTTTAATGGGTCTTCTGCCCAGAGTGTCCTTGCGCTGCAAGTTTGACACTTAGCTTTTTTAATGGGACTTCGCCTGCACTTCTTTTATACTGTAAGTTAAATATTTGATTTTTTGCATTTTGCCTTTTGTTTTTATGTTTGAACACCGCTAAAATATTCACATATATAATCACAAAAGTAAAAAGGATAATAATTCAAGGTAACAATACTCAAGAAAATAAACTTTTTCAAGGTTAAAATTTCTGAGATGAATAGCATTCCAAATTTTCTAGAATGGTTTTTCCGGAGGCATTAGCCGCTTGATAAGATCCTTTTCCATGTACTTTAATAATTTTATAAGGACCTTCCCAATTTGGGTCTAGCTTTAGTGGGACCTTGCTTGCTAGCATCATTTCGCCTCATAACTAAATCGCTTTCTTAAAATAATGCACTCTAACCCCTGGAGTTGTAGTACTCGAGCAATCTTCTACTTGTATTTGGCCATCTCAGATCAATGCTATGTCCTTTTGTGTTCCAACTCATCTTTGATGTGCAAGATATCTACTACCTCTTGTGTCTCTCGACAAGATAATTCCGCCCTGGTAGATTTGTGTCCTATCTCCGCACGGTATCATCGCTTCATCCGTATGCCAAGAATATGGAGTTTCCGTGTAAGCATTCGGGTAGTCTCAGACGCCCATCAGATTTTTGGAAGATGATCCACCCAGTGAGATCCTTCCTGCTCTAAACGTTTCTTCAAGCCATGCTTTATTTGCCTGTTAGTTTGCTCAACATGTCCATTGGTTTGGGGATGTGCTACTGAAGTGAAATGTTGAGAGATTCCTAGGTTTGTGCACCAGGCCTGCACTCATTGATCTTCAAATTGCGTGTCATTATCTGAGATGAGGATCTTAGGAATGCCATATCTACACGGAATGTTTCTCCACAAGAATTTCTATATATGGTTGGTCGTGATGGTTGTCAACGGTTCGCTTCCACCCATTTGGTGAAATAATCTACAGCCACTACATGAAATTTGAAATTTCCTCGGTGCTCTGGGTAATGGACCTACTAGATCTACTCCCCATTGGTCAAAGGCCATGGCGATACAATTGGTATCATCTCTTGTACAGTCTATGTGATAAATTGCCATGCACTGGCATGTCTTGCAAGTTCGACTAGTTTCTCGCAGATCTTCTTGCATTTCTCGCCAAGAATATCCAAATAGCTTACATTTCTGGCCAAGGTTTTGCTCCCAAGTGATTTCCACAAATCCCAAGGTGGATTTCTCTCAAGACATAATCACCTTCATCTAGCATGACGATTTCAACCAGGGTGTCGCGTAGGATTTTCTATACGAGAACTCCGCTGAACAGAGCATATATGGTCGGAGAGCCTTACCGCCTCGCGCGATTTTTATCTTCGTGAGGCCTTCCATCTCATAGATACATTACAATGGGATCCATCCAAGTTTCTACCTGTGTGATTGGTTGTACTTCAATCTCATCATAGCTCTTGCTTTCAATCGCCAATCAACACCTTTTGTTGGATAGAAATTCGACCCCAACATGGACAATGCATCCTGCCGGTGTTTTGGGCCCCGTTACTGCTCTACTTCTACCATCAAAAGTTATGTAGTTTCCTTTGCGCAACCGCAAGGTATTTCTTCATGGGGCCTCTTTTGCCTCAGATTCCCTTGATATGATTTGTTACAAGTCGTGAGTCCGCTGAGACTTTCAGATTTTGCACACCTAGCTTCCGTGCTAGGTTTAGGCCGCTTATCAAAGCTTCAGATTTCGCTTCATTGATAGTAGCTTGAAATTCAAAATGAAGAGCATACGAGAATTCTTCACCTTTAGGCTAATGAGTAGGAGACCCGCTCCCGCTCCCTCTTTATTTGAAGCTCCATCTACATACAGCCAATTGCCACTGCTTAGCTTTTTCTACTCTACCTTTTTAGCTCTACACCAAAACAATTTCTTCTCGCTAAGAAATCGCTAATGCTTGAGCTTTAATGGTTGTTCTTGGTTTGTATTCAATGTCAAACCCGCTAATTCGACTACCCACTTTGCCAATCTCCCAGACTTGTCTGGTTTATCCAAAGTTTGCTTTAAAGGTTGATTTGTCAACACAATCACTGGATGACTTTGGAAGTATGGTCGTAATTTCCTTGTGGCATGTACCAAGGCTAAGACCAATTTTTCCACCTCAGAATATCTCGATCTCGTGTCCTTGTAGGGCTTTTTACTTACAAAATATACATGCCTTTGTATCATGCCATGTTGTTTTACCAACACAACACTTATCGCTTCGTTGCAAAAAGACAAGTATGTAAATAGTACTTCACCTTCCCGAGGAGGAGTTAAAGTTGGTAGTGACTGATATGATCCTTTAAATCCTGAAAAGCCTGTTTACATTCTTCAGTCCACTCAAATGGGCTGGCCTTCCTGAGAATTTTGAAAAAATGGCAATGACTTCTGTGCAGATTTTGACAGGAGCGCTGCTAATCTTCCTGTCAATCGTTGGACTTCTTTAATATTCTTCGGTTCAGGCATTGTTTTCAAAGCCTCCAATTTATCAGGGTTGGCCCTGACACCTTCTTTAGATATCATAT
The DNA here is from genome assembly GCA_026214975.1 of Gentiana macrophylla. Taxonomy (NCBI): domain Eukaryota; kingdom Viridiplantae; phylum Streptophyta; class Magnoliopsida; order Gentianales; family Gentianaceae; genus Gentiana; species Gentiana macrophylla. The sequence continues at coordinate 53,354,907 of CM047808.1, read as the reverse complement.
AACCAAGGAATTTGCCTGATCTCACCCCAAAAGTGCATTTTTTGGGGTTCAACTTCATCCTGGTTTGTCTTAATACTTGACAAACTTCTTCTACATCTTTCAAATATTGGTGAAGAGTCCTGCTCTTGATCAATAGATCATCCACATATACTTCCATGGATTTGCCAATATGTTGTTTGAAAATGGTGTTGACTGTCCTTTGGTAGGTACCTCCTGCATTCTTTAATCCGAAAGGCATAGACACATAGTAGTAGGAACCAAATTCAGTAATAAAAGCAGTTTTTACAAAGATCTATAGTGGTCCATCATAACTGATGATATCCCTTATAAGCATCTAAGAAAGCAAAGATTTCATAACCAATCAGAATCTACTAGCCTGTCAATTCTAGGGGAAGTATAACTATCTTTAGGATAAGCTTTGTTTAGATCTGTAAAATCCACACATATTCTCCAACTGCCATCTGGTTTCTTGACTAGCACCGGATTTTCTAGCCACTCCGGATAGATAACTTCTTTAATCATGTTAGCCTGTAATAACTTTTCCACTTCTTTCTAGACAACCCGTGATCCTTTCTCGGGGCTTAACGATCTTTTATTTTGCTTCACCGGTTTTCTGGTCGGGTCGATGTTGAGCTTTTAGACACCAACTCTATTGATACCTGCATGTCACTTGCTTTCCATGCAAACACGTCTTTGTAATATTTCAAGATTTCGACTCAAGATTCTGCTTTTTATTCAGCAGGTATCCATGATCCTATGCTGACTGTGGATTCAGGGTCCAGTTCATCTAGCATTATTGATTCCACAGATCATTGGATTGCCAACTCTTTTCTTCATCCGAACAAGATCTTCCATTGTTACTTGTCGCACCTTCATCTTTCCACTAATTGTGGTCGTAGCAATTCTAGGCAAAGATCCACATCCCCTTTAATGGTAGCTTCTCCTTCAAATGTTGGGAATTTCATATCATATGTGCCGGTGATACCACGCCCTGAGATCGATCAACGTTGGTCTTCCCGTAAACACATTATATGCCGATGACGCTTTTACTACCACATAATTTACCATCGAGTCTCCGCTCAGGGTCCTTTGCCGAAAGTCGCCAATAGCTTTTTCATACCCACATGTGATGGATGGGTGGCCCGGTAAATCTAAAAAGAGGAGTTGACACAGAGTCAACTCGAGTCCGTTAGCTTCATTTCTTGGAACGCACCGTAATACATCACGCTTATCGTACGCCGGTGTCTACATAGATTCTTCGACTGTGTTTTTCTCAATAACCACATCTATTACCAAATTCTTCATTACTCACGATGGTCGGTAGTGCATCTCTTGGGCTGTATCGAACAGCTTCCATTACCTTCTATTTCTTTCCACCTCCGCTCTTTTTTGTGTTGCCGCTTTTTTTCATCGGGCAGCCTTATTAATCTTCTCTCGCCCCCAACGATCGTGTTCACGCGTGATGATCTGGGCATTTTTTCTATGCCCATCAAAGATCGTGGAGACGGATCTCTGTGTTTCCTTTGATTGTACATGTCCCGATTGTTGTGCTGTTTTTAAATTCTCTCATTCCTCCGGGGTTATCTCCTCGTGCTTGATCGATGCACTCATCGATCTTTCCTTCCATTGCCCGCCAGATCAATATCTCTCGATCAAGTCCCTCGTGACCGCCGTAGTCATGTCCAATGTCTTTGTGATACTTGCACCATCGTATGGTCTCTTCTTCTGGACCCTCAATGGAGGGGGTCTTGGCAATGCCTTTATTTTCCATAATCGCTAACTTGGTCACGAGATCTGCTTCAGAGGAATAAGGTCTTTGTCCCGCAAAGAACCTTTTTCCCTAATCTCTCGTAAATGGAGCGTGACCCTATCCCAAACAGATTTTCTTCTTGTCGACCTATCATCGCCTTTCCTTTTAGAATCCCCCGGGATTCCTCTCACTTGGCTCATTAGCCTCTTCACCTTGACAATGTCTCTCGCAACTTCCGGACATTCTTCCATCATACTTGGATTCTTACTGCTCATTTTGGCATGTAATCGCCTCTTCTAAGACTCGCTACGAAGGATGCCACTAAGAATTTATCATCCAGATCTCCTATCCGGGATGATTCTCCGCTGAACCTTTTGATAAACTACAATACTCAAGCGGCTACTTTTTGCCTAATGGTCGCCAAATATGTCCGGTTTCTCTGGAAGCGGTCTTGTTGCGATGAATGCATGCATGAATTTTCCGGTCGAGTAAGGAAAATCAGTATGGATCTCGGGTTCAACTTGTTGAACCAATCTCTTGTCTTTCCTGCGGACAAGAGTTGCAAATGCCCCGCATTTCATCTCTTTCGTGCGTTGTATAGATTCATATGTCGAATATATCGATGCATATGATCATATGGATCTTTTGTGCCATCATACGCGAGGATCTTGGGGATCTTAAAACCTGGAGGACAAGGAAATGCATCAATGTCCTCAGAAAAGGGGATACCAGCCTAAATTCATCCTCGCTTTGGGCTTTAGAATAGCATCCATTACTCGCTTGGCGTTATCACCTCCGGGTGAGTAACAACCACCTTTACAATCGGATTCTACTTCATGCTTTTCTTTTTTCGCTACATGATGAAAAGAAGGTGTTTTCGACACATCACCTTCCTAACTTCCTCGCCTTTAAGACCTCCTCAAAATTGCCTTTATATCTTCACCTCTCGAGATTTGCAAGTTTTTCCACCAACATTTGTCTAACCGCATATGGAGGGTCGGGTTTGTCCTTCCTCCAAAATTTTCTTTCCGCTTCCTAGATTGTCCTCTCCTGGCTCTTTTCCCCGCTTTGGTTTTCCTTTTCAAGTTGATTTTGTTGCTTCTTCAAATTTCCTTGATTTCTTGCCATTTTTGCTGCAATAATCACTCACTAACAAGAATCAACCCTCCTTCTAGCGCCAAATGATGTTGTTTAAGATTGCAATCGGGTAACTGGACGATTCGAGTTAGGAAAATAATTCAAGAGCAATGAGATTTGTGTATAAGTTTGGACTTAACTCTTTGAGGGAGTCATTTCACGTATCCAATTCAAGTATCGAATTGGAATCAAGTCCCCCTCGTAGTTCGTAGTGTTCCTTTTATAGTCGTAGATCGTGATCCTCCTCCATTATGTCATGGGAGGTTATCTCCAGCTATATTTAGACATTACTGCACGGGGCGCACTCCACGCCTCAGAAGCAGCTGAGCCGCACATCGACTTGGTCTTCGCCATACACGGCCGATTATTCTCGCCCGTATAGTCTTCGTCCCGTAACGTGGTGGAGTCCTCGCTCCTCGACTATTCTCGCTCTAGAAGCATGATCCGCCGCGCTTGGTGCCGCCCCGCTTTGTCGCTCGCTTATCTTGCTTGTCTCGATTTTTTGTGCCGGGCCCACCAATTATAAATAATCCAACCCAACGCCTCCATATATCGTTAGCCGGTATATCTGAGTACTGATCAAATGACCTAATACTTCCCTTTTCATATATTCCTGCAACGCGCTTGAATCACATCTTGAAAAGAGTCCATTTTAGTGCTTTAGGCGTAAATCTTTTGAATGAAGACATGAATGTCTTCTCCCAGCTTTCATTTTATGCTCTGAAGCCCGATTCTGAAGTCGATTGACGCTTCCCTAATGGGTTTATTGAAAATAGAAAGCTGGATTTATTTTAATTTTGGTAGCATTTTTAATTTACAAGATCTTTTGTTGCGCTATAAAAAACCAAAAAGAGAGACATTTGCGTTAAAATGTTTTTTTTATAAAATTTAGGGGGAGTGGTTTAAAATGACAAAAACAAAGAGAGAGAAAATGTAATCGTGACAAATAAAATATAAATTTGGATTATAAAGACAAATCATTGTACATATCCTCAAATCCACCAGCACGGGTGGAATGACTGAATATAATGTTTCACAATCACAATGAATAAGGGACATATCATTTTTACCCAAAAAATTTCACTGTCCTCGTTCCGTATTTTTAGGTTCAAATTGTTTATGTTAACAATACACCCTAAAATTTATTACAAGAAAATTATACGAAAAATGAAAACTTGGTGTATTATGCCACATTTGCTGTTTATATGACACTACATTTGAGGAAACAATTTCATCTAAACTTCTGGCTATCCTATTAAAAATGAAAAAAAGAAAAAAAAAAAAAAAGGCTTTTGAAGCACACAATATCAAAGCGCCTACAAAAAGTGTATTTATGCCATCATTTTTATATGGCATGGCATAAACTCCGGTACAATAGGCTAATTTTTTTGTAATGCATATTGAGTCGTTCAAGGCCAGCCCCTGGCATTATTTGGGTTTAAGGTCAAGTCCTCGAATTTGACCTTTAGTTGAAGTTTTTTTAAAAACATACTTATCGCGCTTTTTAACATCTCAGAATACAAAATTCAATTTATTGATAGCATCTAAACTTGTCTGAAAGTAGTATTTTCTAGCATATTTAGAAACGAAACCCAAATTCATACGTATACACAAAACATACTTACATATTACTATTTCAAGATCGCTTTATAAACACATTTTAGAGATCTAAATCACTAATCAAAGTAGAATTGTCAATTTCATTAACCGTATTCTTCTTAATTGATATCATGGCAAACACATTCAAACGTTTTGAGTAATCGTATTTCAAGATAGTTCTTTATTAACTTCAACTTCAAAACTTCTTTCTCCAAATGCAATTGTCACCGAATAGTCAACAATATTCGTAAGCGATCTCCGTGTTTGCATAACATGGATTACACTTTTTCATATATTCCAAAATATGGATAGGTGCATATACTTTTGAAGGCAAAATATGTGAAAGAAGTTGCAACTCCATAAACAACTCATCCGCATCAACATACTCGCCTCCATCATGTGTCAAAATTCTTGAAAGATTGTCACAAGAAATCTTCAAACTTTCATCATCTTGTAAGTTTTTTTCAAATCAAAAAGAAGCAATTTTTTTTTCATACACACTAAAATGTTCAAATCAAAATTCAAGTGAGGCAAGAGCTTTGTCAACTATAAACATGAAGTACTCTACTCTAAAACTCTCTTCAGAGAAAACATGGCTTCTTCACTTGAAACCTTATCAAAATGTCTTTTTCTACTTAACGGTTCTTCTTTCACGGAAAACCGGCTCAATACCCATTTCTTGAGCAAGTTCTTTTGCTTTTTTATAGCATTATCGAACCCTTCTCTTTATACTTATGAAATTGATCAATAAGCCCTTTCAATTGTTCTATTGTGACATCAATATGCATGTCCTCACTTTGTAAAATCTTGCTTACACAATTGATAGCATCGAGAACATCATACCAAATCATCGCAAACCAAGAACTCAAAACTCAAATTCATTTATAGCTAGAGTATCCACTCCATGAGTTGCATCGTAATTATCATTTGAATTTTCCAAATCAATCAAAGCATCTCTAATTTGCAAACATTGTTGTTTGAGTCGCTTAACACTTTCAATGTGACTCTCCCAACGAGTGTGACTCAAAGATTTAAGTGTAAGATCACCACATATTTTTTGAATATGTCCCACCGCTTTGTTGACAATGAAAAAAAGGTTATAAAGGCGCTGAATCGTACAAAATAATTATCGGCCTTAATTAGGAGATGACCTTACCATATCACACAATGTAAGATCAAACTATGACAAGCACAATGCTTGTAAAATGCTCTAGAATTCAAGTAAAGCAATCTACTTTGAACAACTTTGTAATGATCTTTCATGTTAGAACCATTATCATAACCTTGGCTTCAGATATCATCAATGTTCAATCCTAACTTAGATATAACATTTTCAAGCTCCGTGAAAAGGCCCAATCCCGCTGTATCATCAACCTTTAAAAATCCAAGAAAATATTCTTCAACTTTAACGGGTGATCAACATTCACACAACGAATGAGTAAAGTCATTTGCTCTTCATGACTTACATTAGAGTACAATCAAGTATAACAGAAAAATACTTTGCCTTCTTCATCTTTTAATAATAGCAACTTTCACCTCATTGGCAACCATCTCAATAAATTCATTCTAAATTTTGTGGCTAAGGTAGTGATATCGAATTTCCTTTCTCTTAAACCGCCGTATATGATCTTCCATAACATAATCAAACGTTGAAACATATTCAATTAGACTTAAGAAATTTCCATTGCCTTCCGCATAAATCTTCTCATTGGTCCCCCTAAAGGCCAAATTATTTTTCGCAAGATATTTGATAGCACCAATTATTCAGAACATACTTGCTTTATGCGTTCTTTTTCTTTTATAATTAGTTCTTGAGCACTTTTGTCAATTGTTTTTCCATGCTCCAATCTTGTTTCCAAATCAAGACATTTTGACATACAAATCATATGCTCCTTGCTTGATTCATAATATTTAAGTCTTCTTCCAATATTTGGCCAATCATTCATACCAATACTATCCAAAAGGGAATCATCATCTTTACTCTTGAAAAGTTTACAAGCCATTTTCCTCTACAATTTTGAATACACAAGCCATCCTCTATCGTGTCTCACTACATTTTTCATGTTTCGAGTATAATGTAAATTTGCAAAAGGCACTTCGCTGCTTTTGAATCATCCATCGGATATTCTCTATCATTCATCTCAACTCTTAAGAGTCCTTTTAAACAAGTAAGTCTATGAGATTTTGATTAGGTAACTTCCGATTGTTTGATCCGGATCAAAAATTTCAAAAGGTTGTCCTTCTTCTTCATGAATCAAAGGAATTTCATTATTGACCCATTCTTCTTGTTCATCATTGACATTATTGGCCCCTTCTTCTCGTTCTTGTTCTTGTTCACCACGGTCAACAATATCAACTAGTTCATTAGAATCATCACGATTCATATTTACCTCTTCATCAATTGCCATATTTGCATCATTAGTAGATTCGCCATCACTTGGCTTAGTTGAGGTGATAGTGATAAGGATATTTTTGATTGATCTACTTAAAGACTTCATAAAGCTTCTATTCTATTCTTCTTCTATCTTTCTTTATTCCTGTATGATACTTATATTTTTGGTGGTGACATTTTTCCTACCTATAAACAATTCATTCATATATATGAAAACCATGTATTAAAGTAAGCCCACCTCGGTACTTCAAATTAAAGATTCCTAAACTTTATATTAGATTATATTATGTATATTATTTAGTATTTTCCTATTATAGCCTTGTTGGCTCTCTATATAAACCGAATGTACACACATTATTCCTCAATGACAATTAGTTTGTTATTCAATATTATCTATCATGGTATCGTAGATTTTATCCCTAAAAATTTTTCCTTTCTTCTTCTTCTAGCTATGCCGCCCGCCTTATTTATTTTTTTTTTTTTTTCGCCGCAGTTTACTAGCCGCCATGGCAACCCTCTCCGCCACCTCTACCCACTCGGCCGCTTCAGATCTTCCGGCGCCAAGCATAAAGGCTCGCCTGCGTCGCAGCCTCTCGCGGTCCCCACCACCGTTATCTCTCTTAATCCCGCCAATGCTCCTACAAAACTCGATGGCAAAAATTTCACGGCTTGAAGCTTCAATTGACCACTTTACTCACTGTGTCATGGTCTCTCGGTTATGTGACCGGTGTTACACCCATGCCGCCACCAACGGTTCCCTCTGGGCCGGTGAGGTCACGATCAATGCGGCTCACTTGCATTGGATACAACAAGATGCCTTAATTCACAATTTGCTATGGGTTCGGTTGATAAGGAATTTATCGCTACGATTCAAAGACACGACAAATTCAAACAAGCTTGGGACACTCTTTCTCGACACATATGGGAAACAAAGTAGTGGTCGATTCGACATCTCGCATCGCGCTTAAATTCCATTACCAAAGGTACAATGTCCATCTCTCAATACTTCACCGCCATTAAAATCATGGCGGATGACCTGGCGCCTCTAGATGCTAAAGTACTGATGATGACTTAGTTGAAATAATCTTAAAAATATTGGTAGTGAATATAAGGATCTTGTGAGTGCTATATGAGCTCGTGATGACACTATCTCTATGCCATTGTTACATGAAAATTACTAATGCATGAAGCGTCACTTTTACAAAGTCCGTCTGTCCCACCCTCTGCAGATATCGCTTTCCTCGCTTATCCTTCACCCCCGCCCCATGCATGTTCCGCCTAATACAGCCTATAACCCCCTATCAGAGCCACCTCGGCCCTCCCCTACCCGAGACCCCAACAACCGGCCCTTCACCCAATCACTCATCCAAAATACCTCCGCCCGCCCCTCCAAAGGCTATCAGGGCTTCCGCCAACTCGTGGTCTCTGTGGTCATGTTGCCACCGCCGCACCGCTTATCCTCTCTACAATAATCTTCCCGCCCACCCCGCAACCAAGGAACCCCTCGCCCCCTCAGCCGCCCCATGCCTATGTTGCCCAAACTGCTCCCTTCCACCTCCACTCAAAGACTCGATCCTCCGCTACTTGGATGCTTGATAGTGGTGCTTCTCATCATATGACACAGAACTCAACCTACTTTTCTTCATTCTCCTTACTAAGGTATGGATCAGATAGTCATTGGTGATGGTAGTTCTTTGGCTATCACACACATTGGCTCTACCTCTCTTTCTTCTTTCAAATTAAATCATGTGCTTTGTGTACCTTCTCTTTCTCGTAACTTATTATCCGTCTGTAAATTTTGCCAAGATAATTATGTGTCTATTGAATTTTATCTGATTCGCTTTTGGTGAAGGACTTGAAGATCGCAAATGCCTCCACCAGACAAGTCGCTGACGGAGCCTATGTGTGGTCATCCAAAGCTCTCTTTGCCTTTCTCTGCTTAAAGCTTTCACGCCACTTGGCATCTCCGCCGCGCCATCCCGCTTCCCATTCAAAATCTTGCAAACAATAATTTTTTAGAATTATCTACGCTTTCATTCTTCTTGTGATTCTTGTTTGTGTAATAAGAGCCACTGTGCCCTTTCGGATTCTACATTGTCTACTTCTCATCCATTGGAAGTTATTTATTCCGACGCTTGGTCGCTCTGCTTACTCGATTGATAATTTTAAATATTATGTTCGTTTGTTGATCATTTTACTCGATACATGTGGATATACCCGCTTGCATGTAATCCGACGATATAATACTTTCATTAAATTCAAGCATTATGTCAAAATCGTTAGATGCGCCTATCAAAACCTCTATTCGATAATGGCACCGAGTACATAAAGTTACGCCCTTTTCTCTCCGAGCATGGCATCTCTCATTTCACTTCTCCCACTTACACCCCGCAACACAATGGCATCTCTCAACGCCGCACTTGCATATCAATGAAACCGCCTCGCCCCTCACCGCTTCCACCCCATGACCACTCGCCTAAAAATAAAATCTACAAACTCGCCAACTCTTTAACCTTCAAGTTCAACTTCACAATCGCTACCTAGACACGGAGCCTCAACCCTTAAGCTGTGCATTACGTTGTCCGCAGTGGTGTGTTGCCATGTCGGATGAGTATAGGCGCTTCTTCAGAATGACACGTGGTCTTTAGTTCCTCCCGCCGATGGTTTAAATATAGTTGGTTGTAAGTGGGTCTTCCGAATTAAACGGAAACCGGATGGCTCGATTGATAAATACAAGGCTCGTTTGGTTGCCAAAGGGTTTACATAAATACCGGTTTGGATTACTTCAAACTTTTAGTCCGTTGTTAAGCCTGTATAATCCGCTTTGTTCTTAGTATTGCAGCTTTCCTTTGGTTGGTCTCTTCGCCAACTCGATGTCAATAACGCCTTCCTACAGGGGACACTAGTCGAAGATGTATATATGTCTCAACCAATTGGTTTGAGGATGCTACGAAACCCACTTTTGTGTGCAAACTTTCGCAAGGCGATCTATGGTCTTAAGCAGCACCTCGGCTTGGTACCATGAGCTTAAGTCCTTTGTACTTACCATGGGTTTTGTTAATTTCATGGCCGATCCTTCCTTATTTGTTTATCGCACATCCGTCATCAGTATTTTTATCTTGGTATATGTCGATGACATCATTGTTACGGTGTAGCTCCAAAGGAGCGTGTTCGTGAGTGTTATTGATCGCTTGGTTCTCGGATCTCTATTAAGGACCTTGGTCCCCTTTCGTATTTTTTTGGGAGTTGAGGTCACTTATTCGCCTCGGTATGTTACTTACGCAGACCATGTACACACGTGAGTCGCTTTCAAGTTCATGGAGGACTCTAAAGCGCTTCACGCCTATGCCAAACCGATGCCTTTTCCGGTGATCCCATTGTTTCTCCTCCAGATTCGATCCGACTCAAGATCGCCAGGTTTTGGGTGCCTTGAAGTATTTATGCTTACGAGTTGATATTCGCTTGCGCTAATAAGCTCTCCCGCTTTATGCATGCACCGATAGAGTATCATTGATGCTTGTCAAACGCCTTTCATGTATTTGTCCGGCACTCCTACTATGGGTTTACGCTATATCGATTCCTTCCTCGCCCTGCATGCTGGATTCTCGATTGGGCAGTAACAGGACGCCGCTATCGTGGACCCCGTGTCCTCCGAGTATGTGCCGGGTTACACTTCCACTTCGCTATATTGTCTTCTTGGGCAAAATGCCATTTCTTGAGCTCCAAGAAGCAAGACTCGCTGTTTCTTCCACCGGTCGAATATCGTGTGTTGCCGACATCGCCACCGGTTGCCTGGCCGACTTTCTCGCTTGCCGATCTCGGTTTTACCGCTATTTCCACGCCAAGATTTTTTGTGACAATTTAGAGCGCTTCGCCTCGCTGCCAACCCGGTTTTTCACCGCTGCATTAAGCACGTGGCCATTGACTATCACTTTATTCGTGAGCATGTTGAGCGTGGTCTTGTTCGTGTTGCTCGTGTCGCCATCGCACCAACCGCCGATGTTCTCACCAAGCCCTTGCCTCGGTTGTCTTTTTCTTCCCTTGTTTCCAAGCTTGACTTCGCCGACTCCGTCCGCTGGGTGGAGTGTATTAGATTATATTATGAATATTATTTAGTATTTTCCTATTATAGCCTTGTTGGCTCTCTATATAAACCGATTGTACACATTATTCCTCAATGACAATTAGTTTGTTATTCAATATTATCTATCACTTTAAAAACTTTACAAACACAAAATAATATGACATCAATATAAAAGCCACTACACTAACGAAATGCAAAGGCTAAACGAAATAAAAGTATCACGCAAAGCTAATCACGGAATCACCCCAAGCAAAGGCCATATTTATATGATTATTAAGGGTGTATTTCATTATTATTTTCCCCACATTTGTATAATTTACATGAGAATTAAGGGTTTAAGTGTAATTATTTAGTAAGGATGATTTTAATATGGTTATTTGCAAAATTGATTATTAATATTTGAGTTTTATTACATTTCGCAATGTTTATTTATCCTTAGAGGCTGAATTTCGAAAAGCAAAGAGGATAAATGAAGCTCAAGTCTAATTATTCAAGATAGAGTTGGAATTGGCTTGAAGAGAGTGGATAAAGATGAAGAAATCCGATCCTAAGCAATCCAATTGAGCGCTCAGCTTCTTCGTCTGTGATGGACGAAGGCCCATAAATTCGAACGGGCGCTCAAAGGCATAAAATCAATACAGAGAGTTCAGCCATGTGTGAACGAAGCGCTTAATCGGCCTCTGAATTCCAGAGAAGGCCCAATTTGATAGACGAGCGTCCGGGGCCGACTTACCTCCAAATTGACTTAAAACTCTATAAAAGCACCGCATTATGAAGCCTTAAACCCTAATTTTTTACACAACTCTTTTCACGATACTTTTACATAAACGCCGCGCCGAGAACCCTAATTCCATAGATGAATTTTCCAATCCAACAATCTTGTCTAACATGATTGTTGGCTAAAAGCCTTGCAGTGAGTCGACGGAGGAAGCTCATCAACAACAAAACCAACTAGAGGAGTTCGATACTAGATGAGAAGTGAGTTAATTCATAGCTTTTCATTACTTTGGATCTGCTTTTGTATTGTTTAATTTTTTGTTGAATTAAGATTTGATGAAACGATCTAGGTTTATTTTATGCTTGAATGATTATATGAAAGTATATTATATGAGTTCTATTTTGTTCAAAGTAATGCAATTATTCATGTTATAAGAGATTGTGCATGGTTGATTGAGTAAAAGTTTGGAAACAATCTCGTGATTTCGCTTTTGATTGCATGTTTAGTTTCTTTGAAAAGATAAACGAAACCTTAGAAATTTGATTGAAGAAATTTGATCGAGTTCGTGAAAATCACTACTAAAACTATGTCTTTAGATCACCATCTAGTTGGGGTTGTTGGTTGACGGGTGGAATCTAGTTGCCTCATTTGTGTTTTCCTTTAATTGTTTTAATCAAATCGCTTAGATTAAGTTTAGTTTGTGTTCTAGTTTTATAAACCCTAATCTCCTCGCTGTTTTCCCGCACTTTTCGCTTTAATTATAGTCGACGCCGTCCGCAATAGCGCAGACGCCCGCCCATTGATGAAGTTGTCGACGCCGCTCACTTTTGTGAACGCCGTCCGTCTTTTCTCGTTTTCTTATTTTCTCGCTTGTTTTTATTCCTGCTTTTAGTTTTAATTTTAGGTTTAGGTTTTAGTTAGTTTCAACCTTAGTTTAGTGAATAATTGTGACATAATCGATATAGGTTTATACTTGAATTCGATAAACATTCATTCCTTAGGACGACCCGTTAACATCCTTTACTACTGCATCCTTATACTTGGGGTGTTTCGGTTTATAAATTTTAAAACTAGTTTTTACTCGAACAAGTTTTTTGCGCCATGTCGGGAATTGGTAACGGTTGTCGGATTCTTTTAGGTATAAAATTTTATATCGATTCTAATTTTAATTGTAGGTCTAAATTTTAGAATTACGTTTATTTTGTTTTCGCTTTTACCTTGTTTTATTTAATTTTATTTTTCCTTCAATTATTTTTTTTTATTTTCTATAGTTATATTAGTTTCTATAATTTTAGATTTGACTTTTTCGTAATTTTAGATTAGCCTTTATTTATTTCCACGCTTCTTTTAGTTTCCTTTAATTATTTCTATTTCGCTTTTAAGTTTTAAGCCTTAGTTTTAGATTTTCAAGTCCGGACGAAGCGTTTAATAACTTGAACGCCCGCCCACTTCAAATCCTCGCTTCCTCAACGACATCATTCATTTATTTGAACGAAGCTGCTCATCTCTCGAACGAACGCCCACTAACACCGACGCTGATTCACTGCTCAATCATCACTTCTTTCTATCTTCTTCTCTTCTCTTTTCTTTTCTCCTCTAAACCATCAAACCTTTCTAAACTCCGCTCTATTCAACCCTAAGGTTGATTTTTCCTTTTCTTTCTTCCGGTTTATGCAAACGAAGTAAGAAGGAACTTCGATCTTCGATCCTCGAACTCGAACGATCTATCCTAAGAAGCGAGATTCTTCCCCGATCTTGACGCCATGGCAGATCAAGATCCACCCCAAATCCCGATCCCCAAGCTCAGCTTAAATTTAATCCTCGCAACAAATGCAAGTTCTCAAGCAAGAATTGCAATCAACAAGTCGGGTATAAATCAACAACTTCAACAATTTAGATAAAACCACTTAATCAATTGAACCAGACCCCTACACCCCATATCTAAATCAAGATTTTCTCGAGGGCATAGACTCATTCGGCCTCTCTCTCGACATGGGAGGAGTGAATTTCGATCTAAAGAACGGAGATAGTTGCTCTAGTTCATAATAGCTCTTTCCATGGTATCGCTCGGAAGATCCACACGACTTCTTATCCACATTCGCATAAAATGCGTGAAGCGAGGCCATTATCCTGGTGTTGATTCGT
>CM047808.1:53176369-53340982 GCA_026214975.1 Gentiana macrophylla | reverse complement strand
CATAGTATTTTATTCTTGATTGGGCTAATGAAAGGCTATCTTTATGTTTAACCATACTTTGCTTAGTAGTGAGAAACTCATTTAGTAAAGTGAAGTTGCAAGGTGCAAAACTACCCAATGGGAAAGAATTAGGTTTGTAACCATACAAGGACTCAAAAGGTGTCAGTTGGAGGGAAGTATGGAAAGTCTGTTGGATCGTATATGCGTAGTAATATATCCTAGAGGGGGGTGAATAGGATATACAGCCTTTTTAAATTTTTCTTAATAGTTTTTCAAACTCTATTGAAGGCTTTAATTAATTATGGAGTTTCAACTACTTTAGAAGCTGTTAGACCAAATTAGGCGGAAGAACTAACCGGTTAACGTGTTGTTCCTAAGTTACTAGGTGATCAAGTTATATATTACATTTCTTTTACTTCGATTATCCAAAAGAATGTTTCCTATATAAACACAAGAATTTGATCAAAACAAAATCTTGTTTTAACACGCTGTTTTGTGAATTTTAATGTTACTCAAAAGATCAGATGATAGATAAGCAAATTAACAATATTATGTTATTATTGGATAGAACCGAATGATAGTGCAGATGAACAGATAAATAACAGCAGACAGTTAAACAACCTTAGAATAGAGTTATCATCAAGGATTACTTGATCAAGAACAAAACCTGAACGGGAGGGAAGATTTCTGGTGTAAGAAGACGGTGCTATGAAGAACCCAAGGCGATGCTCAGCCGGTGGACACGATAAATGAATTGAAAGAAACGTGGTTGACAAATTGGCGGAGTTTATCTGCTTATATTCAATAGGGCATATCCTTGTGTCATTACATAAATCCTCTATTTATAAGCAGAGCTCTAATTGCGATTAGGTTAATAGTGATAAGACATAATTAAGCAAAATTAAGAAGACACGCCGCTATGGTGGATTGGGCCGAAAGGACCGCTGGTCGCTCTGACGTTTGCCTGCTGAGAGTGCCTTATCTTTGCTAATGCCAAGTCTGGAGCGTGCTCGCCTATATGTAGAGGGCATTTCCTGGTATAGCGGACTGGGTGGCTTGTTTGACCCCCATCCTGAAGGCGGACGTGATCGTAGGGAGCTCGATGACCCGATCGGCTTACTTCCAAGTGAGATGGTGGCGATGGTCAGGCGCTGAGAAGACACCGTCGTGGTGGACCTAATGGTTGTCCGGTCGACCGCGTTCCTCCGTGGCATATCGATGGCCCCTTACTCCGTGGTTAAACCATTCGTTGTGGTTTGGACAGGGAATAAGGTTGTGTGCGCTTTACATACCATGATCTAGTGAATTCTGTTTTGAGATGGTGCCGATTATGGTAGTATCTCAGGCTTAAGCCAGCCTTGACAACATAAGTCGATTCGTCGCACAGGGTGGTGCGCTTTGAGCGGACAGTCCTCGGAATGCCTTATGTGATGGGTTTTTTGGCAACCTTCTTGTCGCATAGCAACTTATTGCATGATGCTTGCGCGATAAAGCAGATAGGCGAGAAAACGCTGCATCATCAGTCGGATAGGTTTGGGACCGCATTATTGTTTGTGGGTTTTGGCAATTTTCATGTCGCGTAGTGACTCATTGCATGATGCTTGCGCGATAAAGCGGATAGGCGAGAAAACGCTGCATCATCAATCGGATAGGTTTGGGACCGTATTAATGTTTGTGGGTTTTAGCAACTTTTATGTCACAAAATGACTCATTGTCGGATGCTGTGCTATAAAACGGGCAGACTCATTTTTGAGTAGCTATATTGAATGGCTGTTGGCTAAGGCGTAACCTCGATTCTGTAATTGGTTGTGACGTTTGATATGACTGGCCCCCGGCCCCTCATTGGTGAGAGAATCACGATAACCGTGAGGTGGTTTATTTCTTTGAATTTTGAATTTTGAAACGGCCGACGTGACGTTTCAGTTCCTGGCTTGTCTATGTAAAGGGGGTAACCTCAAATCGGCATACTTTTCTCTTTTCTGTCTCTTTATTGAAAATACTCTGGTGCTTTGTGAAGAGTCCGGTGGTTCAACAGCAATTACCGGCGGCGTTTAAGCACTTCTGTGCTGGTTCCTTCGAAGTTTCCGGCCAATCTTTGTCCTATCCCCAGCAAATCATCCTTTTCCAGGTAAAATGCTTTGATTTTTCTTTCTGCATTAGCTTACTTATGCGCTTCATAGCTCTGAATAGGTAAGTTTGTATGAAGTTCACATGAATCGATTAATTGTTGAAAGTTTTGGTTAGGCTTTATTTCCATTTTTTACCTAATGTAGTGCTTCAAAACGTGTGTCTTTTACTGTTGTTTGGCATGTGTTCAACTCTTGCCCTTGTTTCTTCTCAGGGCTTTCAACCTTTCCTCTTCTAGAATCTCAGATTTTATCATCGATATTGTGGGGATGTTAGCGTTTACTGTATCTAAGGGAAAAAGGAGGGGCGAGGTGTCACGATGAGCGGACACGCTCGTCTTGGCCTGACTCCTATGTCTTGGTGATTGATGATCTGCCTTGATCTTGTGTTTTTTAGGATGTCTTCTGAGCGTACCCTCAGTCAGGAAGACGATCAGGAAGCAGAGTATGGGCCCGTTGAAGTGGATCAGGGCGAGCAGACCCTCGAGGATTTCACAGAGCAACTTGAAGTCGAAATGGTTTAGGAAAAGGCCCCGAGTGTTTCTAGTCAAGGCCCGGATGAGCAAGAGGCTTTACTACGAGAAAATTCGGCTCACTCTAAGAAGCGGAGGGCATCTAAGAAGTCGAAACCACAGCTCCCAAACAATATACCGAAGAAGGCCGTGTCGAGGTCGAGGTCCAAAAAACCTTTGATAAAGAGGCAGCCAAACAGTGGAAAAAGTTTCACCGCTCTGCCGACTATACTAGCTCCCTGGCTCTTTTTGACATTCCCGCGGATTATCTCTTCATTAGTTTTCCCGGGGTTAAGGACAAGAAGAGGGTGTGTGGTCACTCCAAATTCGATTGCATCTGGCTACACTATGACCACTTGGTAGCCGGGGCTCGACCCTCTTTTGATCCATTGCTTGTCAAGTTCCTGGAGGTAACGGACACACATCCAAGAGATCTCACCTTGGGATTGATGAGGGTTGTTTTGGCCTTCATCATTGTAAGTTGTTTATTCGGCAGAGAACCCTCATTTGCTGTGTTCACCATTTCTACTGGATTACCAAATTTTGGGAATTTGACCAAGAAGGGCCTCAGAGGAAAGCCTGCCAGCTGTTTTTTGACCTTCCGGAAAAAGTTGACTCATGGCACAGCCGATGCATGAAAGTTGAGTCTCGGGTCGGATGGCCCTTTAGGAGAATCACCGGAGTGGACCCGGATATGGAAAGCATCAAGGATTTCGAGGAAGAGGTTAACGAGCAGCGTTTTATTGCTAGAATTAAGAGTTGCTGGGGTTTGATGGGGGAAAGAAGCCCACACAGAAGAGGACTTTCAACCTCCGCCTCCTTGATCCTACCGAGTCAAACAGTCGGTTTGCAGGGATTACCGGCCCTGGCGAGGAAGAGGTGCTCGCTCCAGTTGAACCGTTATTGTGCGATCCGGAATGGTATGCGGAGTGCCACCATATGATATGTTTGCCCTCTGAGTGTGAGGAATGTGGGGGAGATCCCCGAGTGCGGGAGGAATTTCCTGTCAGCTCCATATGTATATCTCAACTTCTATACTTTGTTGTTTTCTTTCCGTATTTGTTTTCTCTTTTATATACTTCATACTAATTCCACCCGCTTGTGCAAATATGGTGAACGCAAGTCATCTCGGCAACAGACGCATAACCAGGCGCAAGCTAGTGTAGAAAAAAGTGGATAGATTATGTCCGGTACCGGCGAGCGATCACTCCCCATGGTGTCTATGCCCAACAGTGTTATTGTTGCTCAGTCTAAGGGCAAATCTAGTGCCTTAGTTATCAATGAGCTCTCTCAACCGGTTGCTCCAAAGCGACTAAGGTCTCCGGAAAATGTTGGGTCGACTGAGACAGCGCCAGGCATTGAGTTCATTGACATTGAGGATATTGAAGGGGTTGCAGCCCTGAAGAAATCACGGACCGATGGCGGCCAAGGTCACAAAGCTGCTACTGTAGCTAAAGAAACTTTGCAGAAGATAGCTACCTAATCGGATATTCGCTCAGTTATAGAGCGTCATGCTGCTGGCTCCTCTACCCAACCTGATAACCGACCTTCATGGTTGCTTCCCGGTTTCCAAACGCCACATATAGAATGTGAGCCTATACTCTTGGCTAATGCTATCTCTAGAGTTCCCCAGCTCAAAAACCTGACTATGGATGGTCCTGGTGAGGTCGACCTGGCCATTGGGAGCAGAATTGCCTCTCGATCTATGATGGTGGACAGATTGAGCTCACAGTCTGGGCTTTTACAACATCCAAATGATATTGTAGGCCTAATAGTGATGCTTACCACCTTTGTAAGTTTTTCCTTTCGTTCTCTTTTTCTGCAGCCACTCTGAGTATAACTGATTTTTGTTTCCTTGAAGGCAAATAATGCGGTGGCTCAGCATGATCGTATGGACACCGACCATGAGCCCGAGCGGGATACAGCTCTGAAGAAAGTCGGCTTGCTGGTGAAGCAGATGAACCAGACTACCCTGGAACTTGGTACGGCCAAGAGTCAGTTGGAGGAAATCAAGAGGAAGTGTCGAGGGGATATTGAGGCCGCTGAAATTGCTCGTGTCGAAGCTCATATCCAAGTCCGAGAAGGAAGCGCTTGAGTTTAACAAAACTATTTCGGAGTCAAGGAAAAGGCTGTTTCAGTGCAAATGAGGCATGGGCTAACGAGAAGAAAGCTCTTGAGTCTAATAGGGAAGCCAAGCTGTGAGGCGCCTAGAGTTGTAGCCCGAACCGAAGCGAACACCACTTTTCAGGCCTCTGAAGGTTATTCGAAGGCTCTTAGCACCGCAGGGTTGGCTGGTTATGATGAAGGCTTTTACCACATAGCCCGTTATGCTCGATGGGACCTTAGGGCAAATGCACCCTCCTTGGAAACCCTGAAGAATTAGACTCTGACCGATTAGTATGATATCCGACTTTTCCCATTCCATGCTGAGATCCCGTTCACTGAGGAAGAGCTCGCTGCCATTGCTATGGACTTAGCTGAGCTAGGTGAAGCACCTTGGAGTCCACCACCGATGATTCCGGGTAATCTGAGAGAATTGGTTAACGGACCTCCTGCCGCGGCCTAGATGACTCCCTCGGTTCCTTCTGCCTCGAGTCCGGTTGACTCATTGTTGTGCCCCTCCCTCTAAGGGGAAAATGTGCACGATGTGTCTTTGGTGCCCGAGGGAGGGAAGACTCATTAGTGAACTTTGATGCTTCTTCAACAACTTGTAATTTTTTTTAGAAACATTTACTTTCTGTATTTGAAATTGTTTGTAACCATTCTTAAACTTTGGATGTTGTAACGGCTTTTGTATGGCCTCTTTGCTATAGTTAATTGCATGCTTTCCTTTTTCTTGTATTGTGCTCGACGTATGCTTCCTCGTGTTTTTCTTCATTTTTCTCGAAAATAAGACTTCTTTAGAGTACGCGCGACCCCGACCCTATCCAGGGCATACGGATCCCTTGTTTTTAAGAAGCTTTGGGCCCGCAGCACGCAAACTTGTTGAAAATAATTCGATTTCTGTCGATTCGACCTCTACTTTGGTCTGAGGGCGTAAACTTTTAAAATTATAACCTGTGGCCCCGTTTTTTCGGGCATGACTCCTGTCAAGTCTTGATAGAAATAATTTGCATTTCACTCTTTTCATGCCTTTGGGAGTGTCAGTCTTGGGATGTGTAAGAGTCTTCCTCTGACAGGCCTCTTTATGATTTGCTTTTATAACTGTAATCTCGACCGTTGGGGTAATAACTGATGTGTCATTAAAAGCGGCTATATTACCTTCTATCTTTTTTTCAAAATTTTTGAATTTGAAAAGAGCATACCCCGTCCGTTGGATTGGATCTATCTGAGCCGTAGGTCCCTCAGGCATTTGCTATAAAATGAGTGCTCAGTTATCATGCTCATTCACTCTTTGAAAACTCGAAGATTTTATTTTTCAATCCTCTTTGTAGCTTCTCTTGCGTGTTAACTCCAACAATATGCCTCCGTCCAACGTCCAGTCCCCTATTTTTAGGACTTCCTCAAACAATGTACTAGCCAATTTATGGGTGTACTTCAATCGCTGCCCCCTATTGATTGAAAGGGGCTTGAATTTGAGCATGATCAATAGGGGGTCTAGCCTCTGCATTTCCTTGTCCGGCAGGGGGGACCTGATGGCCAAACCCTCCGTTCATTACAATACTACAGTGGTGCGCGAGTTTTACTCCGGCTGTAATCAACAATTTCTTCCACCTGCTCAATTGCGATCATGCCCTTCATTACGAACGGGCTTGGACTCTGGACGAGGATGAAGCCTCTCAGAAAATGCATCAGAATGGCTCCCTTCTTTACCTATTTCCTGATTCGTGGCAGTTGGCTCCAGTGGAAGTTGCATCCGAGCTATCTCCGGAAGCGCGTGAATGGAAGCGCTTCATTAACACTCGTGCGCTTCCTACAAAGGATTTTGAAGAGGTTACGGAGGCAGAAGGACTACTTTTGCTTGCCATTATCTCTCCATCAGTAAATGTAGACTGGGGTTTCTTGATGCATCGCGAGGCGGTGTCCTTTGCTACGGGCATGGAGAAAGGGCGCTCCATCCTATTTCCCTAGCTGATTTCTAACCTAAGTTCTGCTTTGGTTCCTACTTGTTCATCAGACGAGTATCTGCCACAGCAGAACATTGTGTTTGATTAAATCCTTTCAGGGTCCTTCCCTGATCCTAGGCTCTTTTCTGATGAAGAGTCCTCTTATTTTTAGTTCTCCTATGTAATGTTGCTTTTCTTTCTATTGACAATGTAGTTTGCTCGAATTTCCGGCATGTGTCCGCGTTTTGTTTTTTGTTTGTGTTCGCATATTTCTTGCTTCTGTGTGTAGTCGCATCCATAACCTGGCCCAGGTGTGGTGGGCAGTCTGACGCGCATCCCCACAGTCCATATCGAGCATGTATTGTCCTCGTTAGGGGGGGCATAACATTAAAGTCGAAGAATTACGGTTTCCCTCGAAGACCGTGCGTTCAGTGTTACCTTTAATGCGGATCAGATTTCCATGTTGAATTTGAACAGCCTACAAACTATGACCGTAGGATGCATTTCAATCTTGCCATTAATGTGCCTTCCTCTTCTATATAAATGGAGGGAAAACCTTTGTTGTTTTGAAGCTTCAAACCATATTCTCCGAAATTTGATCATGGGCTCGGAAAACATTTGTTTTTACATTGATCATGTCGTCATCTTCCAGATCCACCACTTCAACTCTATTGTCCCCTTTCTTTTCCATGGCGTCAGCTATCGCCGTCCAAAATTATCGCCGATCGGGCGCATCTACCCGAGAGAATTTTGAATTTAAGTAAAATTGATGGGAGTGGATCACTATTTTGTGTGGCCTACTCTAGGTGGCGTCACTTTCTTCTTGACCCTATTGGGTGGTGCAACCTCACCCTGGTCCGTGAATTCAATGCTGTTTTATTAGAGGCTCAGTCCGTCGAAGAGGATTCCTTTGTTTTCGTCCGGGGTATCCAAGAGCGCTTTACTCCGGCGGCCATAAATGAGTTTTTGTAACTCCCCGCTTTTGATCCAGCCTTGCACTTGGCGACGACCTAGGATCTCGATAGTGAAGAGCCCTACTTTTCTCACAGGTATTACGTGTACTCGTGCCTTTTTCCCGAAAGGGACGACGAGCCTGTTCACAACGGCGTTTTCTCTAGGCTCTGTGAATGGTATCAGGAGTGGAAGCGATTTATCAACTCTTGAGCCATCCCTACTGAGAATTTTGAAGTGCTGACTGATGAAGACTGGGGGTTCATTATTCATCGTGAGGCTGTTAACTTTGCAATGGATATGAGGCCTAACCGCCTGATACCCTTCGCCTGGTTGATCTCAAGTATCTGCAACACTAGCTTCAGGATGACCCTTGCGCCCAGAGATCAGTACCTCCGCAGAAACTATAACCGCTAGTTGTTGTTTTTTTTTTTTGTAACTGGACTCCTTGTTTTTGCAAATAAAGGAAAGGGGCGTTGCCGTTTGATTTTGCGAAAATAAAAAAAGTTTGAGATTGGGAAACTATATCGTACCGAACATAATCCACACCGAGCATGTAGCTTTAGTTTACATAATTGTGAAACAAGAAAAGCGTATTCATTAATGTCGTAAACATTGAAATGAAGAGCCATAACCCAAAAAGACAAAACACCGACTCATGTACGTCGTAAACGTAGTCATGGTTGTGTCCGCATGATTTTCCTTACATGTAATATTTTTTTTAAGATCCGCGTGCCATGGACAGTTAAGCTCGGAGCCTTCCTCATCTTTCATGACATACATTCCTTTCTTAATCTCTCTTGAAATTTGATACGGTCTTCCCAATTCGTGGGCCGCCACTGCTGTGCTCCCGCCTGTGGGCCTTTATGTTGCGGAGAACGAAATCCCCTACTTTGAAATAGTGACCCCAGACTATCTTATCAAGAAACTGCTTGGGGATCTGCTTATAATTCACGAGCCTATGATAGGTCGCTATCCTTTTTTCCCTACTAAATCTAGCTCGAATTTTCTGTTGAGCTCGTTTTCCTCAAGAGTGTGCTTTGTGACTCTAATACTTGGCAGTGCTATTTTGATCGAGGTCATGGCTTCAGAGCTATATGTAAGCGCAAAGGGAGTTTGACCCGTGGGATTTTTCACCATTGTCTAGAGCGACCACAGAATGGCGGGGAGCTCATAAACCCATCCTCCCTCCGTAGCGCAATCGCTCACACATTTCTTGAGCATCTTAATTATCTGCTTGTTTCTGGCCTCACGTTACTCTGTGGGTAGGCTACTGAGGACTGCCAGTGCTTCACGTTGTAATATCTACAGAAACTTGATAATTCATTTCTGAACTGCGGCCCGTGATCCGTGACCACCGCTCTGGGAATGCCGAACCTCGACCATATCTGATCGTGTAGGAAACAAACCGTGTCCTTAGCTCTTATTTTGCCAAAGGTTTTTCTTCTATCCACTTAGTGAAGTAGTCTACTGCTACTATGATGAGCGTGCAGCTACCTCTTCCTGTTGGGAACGGGCCAATGAGGTCTAAACCCAACATGTCAAATGGCCAGGCGGTTACAACTATGCTCTGCTCCACCGAAGGTAACCACGGTCTTTCTGCAAATTTTTGGCATGTTGGGCACGTCCTGACTAGGGTGTCAGCATCTTGTAGAATCATCGGCCAATAGTACCCTGTGAATATAACCATCTGAGCTATGGATCGACTAGTGGGGTGTCCACCACACGCTCCCTGATGTAGCTCTGCCAGTGTATTATTACTTTCTTCGTTGCCGACACATCTGAGCAGGGGTTTTGTGATGGATCTCCTGTACAAGATCCCATCTAGAACGGTGTACCTTGCTGCTCTTTTCTGGAGAGAGCGACCCTCATTCTTATCTGGTGGTAACCAGCCTGATTCGATGTATGCTCTGATGTCATCCACCCAGTCTTGATGTGGTGCCCGCTCGTCAACATCCATCACCATGTCTCTGTTGATAGAAGGCGCTGCTAGATATTCGACCATTATGGAGGGATCCACAAACTCTTCACCCTCTGACAACCTCGATAGGAAGTATGTTCTCAGATTTTCCTTCCTGTTAATCCTCTTGAACTTGCAATAGTTGAATTCTCTTTTTAGCTTCTTGACGGCCTCACAATATTTACCCAGGACGTCACAATGTGTGTCAGAATCTCCTGATACTTGATTGACCACCAGTTGTGAGTCGCAATAGACCTCGACATTTTCTACTTTCATTTCTCTCGTGAGATCGAGGCCGGCTATGACTGCCTCGTATTCTGCTTGATTATTGGAGGCGTCGAACTCAAATCGGAGTGCTTTCCCAATTTCTTCCATTGTCCCTGGTTCAGATAAGACAATACCGGCCCCGCATCCGTTCCTGCTGGAGGAAGTAATAAATTTTTTTTTGGATTTTCATAAAAAAAAAGAGCATGAATGGGAAGAATTCCTCTTAGTATAGAATATGGAAAGAATACTTAAGTATTCCTTACTATAGGAATAAAATATTTATCCATCGGCCAGACGCAAAGTCATTACAACCAGACTAGACTAATAATGTTACAATCGGCGCAAGAAAAAGTCTGAACACTTTCTGCAAATACCGTTGACATATAACTGCCAGCATTTTTCTAGCTGCTTCGCTTCTGCATTTCAGCTCGTGCTTTGTCATTTATTCCTAACGGGCTCGACTATTCCATGCTGAAGCTTGTTTCCATGATAAAATCTGCTTGTGATTGCACTTTGTTTGATTTTCGAGGCTAGTAGTGTATATCGAATTCCATGAGCTCGATTGCCCAGCAAAGTAAGCGACCCGATATGTCTGGCATGTGCAGTACTTGACGCAATGGACTATTCATGAGAACGATAATACCATGTGAAGTAAAGTATCCTCTGAGTTTGCAGGCGGCAATAACTACCGAGTAGGAAAGCTTTTCAACATTAAAGTAGCGACTCTCCACCGGACGTAGAGCCTTTCTTACGTAAAATAGGGTTTTGAAGGGTTCCGGTCTCTTTACAAGTCAATGCTACATGATCCGATCGCCGCCGCCAAATACCGAAACAGAATATCCTTATCTGTCGGGCCCACTAGCAATGGAGGTTTCCCCATATATTCCTTGAGAGATTGGATTGCTTTCGAGCATTCTTCATCCCATGAGAAGGTTTCGTCACCTTTTAGGATTTTGAATAATGAAGACATTTTTCAACGGATTTCGATATGAACCTGCCCAGAGCTATTATTCTGCCGTGAAGTCTTTGGACCTCTTCGATGCATGTTGCTTCCTCATGTTGAGCAGGGCTTGGATCTTCTCTGGGTTGGCCTCTATGCCTCTATGACTAACCATGAATCCCAGGAATTTGCCTGCCTGGACGCCAAATGTGCATTTTTCCGGATTGAGTTTCATGGAATGCCTTCAAACAGTATCAAACGTTTCAGTGAGGTTGGAGGCATGGCAACCAGTGACTGATTTGACGACCATACATCTATATAAGCCTCTATGTTCTTACCGATCAGTGAGTTAAAAAATTTATTCACAATCCATTGATACGTCGATCATGTGTTCTTTAACCCGAAGGGCATCATCTCATAATAATACTGGCCCCCGGCCGCTCTGAAGGCCATTTTCTCCTTGTCACATTCTGCCATCTTTACTTGATGATACCTAGAATGGGCATCTAGAAAGCTTAAGGTATCAAAGCCTGCGATGGAGTCGACCAAACTGTCAATCCTAGGCAGTTGGTAAGGATCCTTTGGACAAGCTTTGTGTATGTCTGTGAAATCGACACACATTCTCCATTTTCCATTATGCTTTTTTACCATAACCACGTTGGCCAGCCACGTTGGGTAGGCCAATTCCTTAATGATTCCCCTTGCATAAGCTTATCAACTTCTACTTTGATGGCGGCCTCCTTTTTCGGAGTGAATTGCCGTGCCCACTGCTTAATTGGCTTGAAAGTGGGGCTCACATTCAGGTGAGGAATTGCAACCTCTGGCTCTACGCCCCTCATATCAATTACAACCCATGCAAATGCATTCAAATTTGCTCGCAGCTAGGGAATCAGGGCCTCCTTATCGGATGTGGGTAGATGAGCGCCAATTTTTACCTTTTGGTCCAGATAGCCGTCGTTGACGACTACCTCCACCAATTCTCCATCTACTGTGAAATCCGGTTCATCTCTGACCTATAAGGTTTCACACTTGACCTCCGTAAGAGGGAGTTGTTTAGCCATCCGGATTGCCGCCATTGGAGTAGGCGCCTCTATTTGCTCGAGGCGTGGCCTTTCATATTCAACCCTTGAGGTCCGGATATAGGTAGGGACTGACTCTGGGTCCCTAACACTTACTCTGATCCCATCCTCAGCATAAAATTTTGCCTGCTGGTGAGGGATCGAAACGAACATTTGGAACTGCCTTAGAGCCGGAGCCATTATGATTACGTTGTAATTTGACTAGAGGTCCACTTCAAGAAAATTTACCTTTTCAGTCCGGAAAGGTGCATAGTCCCCCTTCTGTACATCCAGATCAATGGCCCCTTGACCTTAATTCGGTGATTGGTAAATCCCTCAAGGGTGCCGTTATGCGGTCTCATGTTTAAGTCACTAAAGCTGAGCTCCCTAAAACAGTGGTAATACAAGATATCACTACAGGTCCCAGTGTGTATCATAACTATGTTTAACAGTGCTCGGTTGAAGATTACCTAGATGCTCAAACATGAATCTTCCGTGTGGATGGATGTGACCAACTCGTTTTGGGTAAACGTAAGTGGTCGTTCTCGCCCGAGCAGATGTACCGGTCGCCGATGCGCTTGTGTCTAGAGTTGATTCGGCCGCTTAATTTGGTTATTGCTGGGTGCAATTTTGGTGATCATACGAAACTCTCTGTCATATTGGCGGGGTTGATGATTACCCTTGTTTGCCCCGACTCCATCCTTTGGATACTGGTCAAGCCTTCCTCATTGAATCAGCTTTTCAATCTCAATTTTCAATTGCCTGCATTCCTCCGTGGTATGTCCATTATCTTTATGAAACTGGCAGTACATAGAGGTATCACGGTGCCTGTCGAGCCTCATCGGGATAGGATCGGAAAGCTCATCCCTTACCTTGGCTAACAATCGGGTGTATGAGATAGTAATGGGCATGAAGTTGTCATTTGTAAACTTCTTGGGTTTTCTGAGATCACGATCCCTATTCCTGTGACTCTCTCTTGGTGGACTCCGGTCAGCCCTCTGCATGTCACATCGAGTCATAGACGCCGCTGTTGGTGCCTCAGTTGCGACATACTTTCTTGCTTGAGCTAGCATATCTTGGAGGTTTTTGGGCGTAGTGAGAGCAAAATGAGATTTGAGATAACCCTTTCCCAACCCCGCTTCGAAGCTAGTCATTACCACATTCTCAGGCAACCCTCGAGTCGACTCATAGATTCTGGTGAAGCGATCAAAGAAACTATGCGTAGTCTCACTCTCGCCTTGACGGATTTCGTGTAAGTCTATGTGGGTCTTTTTGGGCTGACCAACGGACCAATACTCAGTTGTAAACTTGTTCACAAGGTCGTCCCATGATGTAACTGACCTAGGAGGTAAACTGCAAACCCAAGCGGCTGCTCTATCTTTCATTGTTCCGACGAACGTTATGCACCATTCCTCTTCACTAGACGTGGCCAGGCTAAACTTACTCTGGAAGGCTGACAACCAGTCGATGGGATATGTGGTCCCACTATAATATGTGGCTGTTGGATAATGTATTCCTCCTCTTGGAGCCGCTTTCAGTATGCTCTCGCGAAGAACACATGTCCCCCAGGTAGGTGTTTCATGGAACACTGCTTTACCTTTCTCTAGGTCTGCAATTTTCTTTTTCTTTATTTTAAGTTCATCCACCATTTTTGGGGAGATAGTTGACTTGACTGTGCTCTCCGCGTAATCTGAGTCGTCAATTACCTCAGTCCGGGGTCGTACCTGTCGAATATTTTCTACCCGCTTCAGTTGACTACGCGTAGGGGCTGCACCGTGGACGTTATCAACGGGCTCGAGGCATTGGAGTGTTGCACTTCTGCTTTTTTTTTTAGACTGAGGTCGCATGACTGCTCTGTTGTGCCTGTGTCTGATAAGTACAGTCGGCCCTAACCGGATCTTTCCTTTTAGGGGGATTAAGAGTGGGTTGTACCTCGGTTTGAGCAGGCATAGGCGGAGAGAACTTACTAACCGGCAGGGGCTGGTGTCCACCTGCTATAAGTTGTAGATTGTTGACCCATATGCCCTCTACATATTCGTAGAGCGAGGGCGTGAGAGTCTGATTGTGTGACCGGGGTTGCCTCATGTTCTAAGTTTTGCTGAGGCAGCCCCGCGACTTGTTTGCCATGGCTTTTCTTTATAGCCGTGGCCTCTAGTTCCCGTGCCTTTGCTTTTTCTACCAACACACCACGCATATCGGGGTCGTTGTTATGACCGCTATTTGCACCAGTGGTGTATGAACCCCTGCTACGTCCACTGTGATGTGACGTTGCGCCACGAGATGGATCTTGATTTGCTCCTTTATTTGGGGTCTCAAGATCTATGAGTTTCCCTCCAGTCATCTGATTCGAAAAGAAACTTGCACTAAACGCTAACTATCCAAATTGCCTGCAACTAATGTAGGCTTACCCAGAATTCAGTAGAAAGCTCAACTGATCTGTTTCTGAGTTAGCTAACTGACACAACCCAGCTACTTTGTAGAATTGAAACCTGGGAGCATGCATGCGCTGATCCGTGGGCGATGATGATCCCTCTCCAGGCTTTGTAAAGCTCCCGATGGCGATTCGTCTCCTTACTTGGTAAGCTTGCGTAGTGATAAGGTATTGATTCGTAAAATCGAAAACCCTTTCACTCATTGTTTTGAGATAATGGTGAAAGCTGTGATCTTTAGGGAGTACAACCCAAAGTTCGATGCTTCTCCTGACTGTGAGGTTTGAGGATGGCAGCGCAAGTCGCCCGAAAAGTTGTAAGTATGATTTTGATGACTTTTCCTGGTTACGGAGGCAACTGATGTTGCCAGAATATCATGGTGATTGTATAGGTGTTTAAACGGTGGATATCTGAACGAGAGGGAAGATTTCTAGTGTAAGAAGATGGTGGCTATGAAGAACCCAAGGCAGTGCTCAGCCGGTGGACACGATAAATGATAAGAAAGAAACGTGGTTGACAAATTGGCAGGGTTTATCCGCTTATATTCAATAGCGCATATCCTTGTGTCATTACATGAATCCTCTATTTATATGCAGAGCTGTAATTGCGATTAGGTTAACAGTGATAAGACGTAAATAAGCACAATTAAGAAAACACGCCGCTATAGAGGATCGGGCCGAAGGGACTGCTGTTCGCTCTAATGTTTGCCTACTGAGAGTGCCTTATCTTTGCAAATGCCAAGTCTGGAGCGTGCTCGCCTATATGTAGAGGGTGTTGCCCGGTTTAGCGGACTGGGTGGCGTGTTGACCCCAATCCTGAAGGCGAACGTGATCGTGTGGAGCTCGATGAACTGATGGTCTTACTTCCAAGTGAGCTAGTGGCGATGGTCAGGCGCTGTGAAGAGACCGTCGTGGTGGGTCTAATGGTTGTCCAGTCGACTGTGTTCGGCCGCGGAATATCAAAACCTTGATTAGATTTGTCAATGCTATTGCAAATAGGCTTAATAATTAATTAGATAAATATTGCTAAGTCCTTTTAGTTTCACACAGAAAACTTTAATGTGCAGCAAGGATACGCACTTAAAGTAAATATTAATATAGTGACTCACAGCTATAGATTATTAGTGAGTTATCAGCCTAATACATTTATCAGATTAGACTTTGACACTTAATTAGGGTGATGTTACTAATTTAGTTTCAATCACAAATCAGATTTTATCTTGGATTTTCCTAGATCATACAATCCTCGGTGTATCACATAAATCACCACACTCACTCGGATATTTCACTATAATTGGATGGTTACAATTACAGCGCTTTTCAATATTCCAAACTGAAAAGAAAGATACAATGGATTAAATGGGTTCTGACTTACTTGTAACTCAAAGAGATCCATCAGCCTTACTTGTAACTCAGATGTATCAATCAAATCAAGTAAGTTCTCCATACCCAACTTATTAAATGACCACTCTTCAAAGTCAGTCATTTGCTCTGCAGCTGATTTCTGTCTCTTATAAAAACCAAATTTCCATGCAAAGTAGTCCTGAATTTTCTTGATGTTGGGATCTACTTTTTCCTTCCTTGATTTCTTTTCTTTTCTTTCAAAATGAATTGATGGCCTTCTTGGTGCAAATTGCTCAGCTTGTTGTTTCCAAAGGCTTCAACAAGATGGGCCAATGTATCTATAGCAGATACAAACAGGTCAGTAGGTTCCTCAGGTTGTACATTTGTACCTACCACCTCCAACTGTTCCACACTAAGTTCCCCCTGACTTGTATGTATATCAGTAGGGTCTGTAGCAGTGTGTTCTTCCCCCTGAGTTGTAGCATCCACAGTAGGGTCAGGAACAGATTCAATAGATTCCACAGAGTTTGGTTTCTCAACAACAATCTCTCTAGCCTCAGTAGGCTCATCAACTTGTACAGGTGCTTCCTCAACAACACCTTCATCTTCATCTTCCTTTTGGGCCGGGGAAAAAACCCTTAATTCTTTTCATTTTCCATGCTTCTTCTTTTTCACAATCTCTTTCATTCTCTTTGCAGGTCGTTCTTCAATTTCATCAGCTTTTCTTTTTCTTTTGTCTTCTTTTAAGTGCTCTCTCAACACTTCAGTAGTGGTTTTCTTTGTGCTTCCAGCAGGCTCAGCAACCTCAGCTTCAACTGGAACTTCAGTAGATTCAACAGGGTCTAATGATTGCTTCCTTGTTTTCATAGGCTTTAACATCTCAGTAATCTTTCTTGTATCAACAGCCTTTCTTTTCTCAGCAACTTTCTTGGGTGCAGCAGGTTGTGGAACTTGTTTAACCAGCTCACCACCAACATCATCATCTCTATCACTGTCACTCTCTGTTTCTTCAACCTCTAAATCTTCATCATTATCCAAACCAGGGATGAGATAATCGATTTCCTATTTATATCTTGTCATGTTTATTTTCTCAGGTGCCACATCAGCAATCTTCAGATGGGTCAGTAGGGCTTGCACCATCAAACCCAAAGGGAATGTCTTAGACTACCTGGTCCCATCTCTGTCATTTGATATCACCTTCTTCATGTATTGGACAAAGAATCCTGCCCAATCAAACTTCACACATTTGCATATGATAATCAACAAGTCAATCTTGGGTCCAGACAATGTGTCAAGACTTCCACTAAAACCAAGAATGTTTTTGGCAATAATTTTACTCAGCAAATTATACTCCATTTTGATATGCTTTACATTGATACTGAGTGATGACTTAATGGATTTGTTGGTCTTTATTGTATCAACACATTCCAATCTTGACAACCCCATTGATTCAGGATTGGTAGGAGCACCATTTCCTGGTCCAAAACCGAACACTTCCCTCAGCAAGTTTGAGGAAATTTCAATCTCCTAGGCATTAACAGTGGTAATAAATGCCTCTCTATCATCTCTAATTACAATGTTTCTCCAAAAATTTGTAACATTTGTGTAAGAGATGCTTTACACTTAGATTAAGAACATCTTATAATCCTTCATATCTCCTTATTCTTCTACCAATATTGATAGCCAACTCTGTCTTGTTAGCATCAACAACGAACCCTCTAACACTTTGGCTCGTTCCAATGTGAATATCACATGTATCCACCATTAGAATTTTGAAAAATATGAGGAGAAATCTTACAAATCTGTGTTCACACTGTATATCTTTAGAGAAATATCAATTTGAAAGTTGTATGTTATAAAAGAAGAAAGTGGGTAGTAACAGTTAGATAAAGTACTGTACACGTACTGTAGCATTTAACCATGATTAAAGGTGGAATAAATGTGATGTTGCCATGTGTCCCACTAATTGATTCCATAAGAGTTGTAACCGTTGGATATTTGTAACTGTAGTTATAAAGATAAGAATAATATCCAATTACTATTGACTTTCAGTTAAGTTTGATTGTCTTGTAACGTATAACTCAGCAGACTTGATCTTCAGTAGGGTAATATCTCAGCAACCTGCTGAAGAAGATGGCTCATCAGCCTACTGACATGGTTACTCTGCTGGTCTTCATACACTTTTGTTTTGTCCAACTGATAATACAAGATGATGTTTAATACCAATGACTGATCTGTCAAGTGAGCTCACCCAACAGGACAAAGACCAATCCCTTTGGAAACTTCATTTGCTCAATTGTCCAAACTCACAAAAATACATGGAATTGTTGATACCAATGACTAGTCTGCTAAGTGAGCTCACCCAACAGAGCAAAGACTAATCCCCTTGGTGAATTCCAGTATACTGCTGATTATTGGTATAACAGTCAACTTTTATGATGCAAAGTTCAGTCCTTAACTTAGCAAATCACTATCTAATGGTTTTGTAAATATATCAGCAAGTTGATCTTCAGTAGGGATGTAAAGAACCACCACATCTTTCTTTTCAACATGATCTCTTATAAAATGATGTCTCACATCAATATGCTTGGTTCTTGAGTGCAAAACAGGATTTTCTGTGATTGCAATTGCACTTGTGTTGTCACGCATTATAGGAATTTCTCTTTCCTCAATTCCATAATCCCTTAACTGTTGTCTTAACCAAAGTATTTATGCACAACAACTTCTAGCAGCTATATATTCAGCTTCAGCAGTGGAAGTTGAAATTGAATTCTGTTTCTTACTGAACAAGGAAACCAGTCTATTTCCCATCAACTGACAGGTTCCTGTGGTGCTTTTTCTATCAATCTTGCATCCAGCATAATCAGAATCTGAGTAGGATATAACTTTGAAACTTTCATCCTTTTAATACCATATCCCTACTCCCAAGGTCTCTTTTAGATACTTAAAAATCCTTTTGACTGCAGCTAAGTGACTTTCATTTGGTTTTGATTGAAATCTTGCACAAACACCTATAACAAATGATATATCAGGTCTGCTGGCAGTGAGGTACATCAGACTGCCTATCATCGTTCTGTGTAAGGTCTGATCAACATCTATGCCTTCTTTATCTTCATCCAATCTGTTGTTGGTGCTCATAGGAGTTGACACCTGTTTGGAACATTTTGTTACGTTTTGATGATGGCCATACTAGCTGTTATAGCAAGCCTGAAATAAGTTAGAATTCTCTGTATAAGTCTTTACTTAGAGTCTGACATGTTGTATAAGTTGAGCCAGACAAGTATTGTACTAGTTGGTAGGACGGCAAAGTAAAAATAGATTTCCAGCAGAGTGAAGCCAACCAAGTACCAGAGAGAAGCAACGAAGACATTATGGTCTGACTTATAACCTAGGAAGTCTGTGATGACTTTGGATAAGTCTAAGTTATGTTTTCAATTAATGATACTTAGTGTTTAAATATGGTGTACACTGATCTCACACAAATCAAGGATCAGTGAAGTACAAGGATTCTCTTTAAACTGAAAGAATGAAGGAAATAGTGATCAGCAAAGCAAACTGACTTTCGGCTAAGTGAAGACAAAGCAGTGGAGGAAGATCTAAGCGGCAAAGTCAGAAGGATCACTTGACCATTCAAAGAACGGCTAAGTAAACTTTACTTAATCAGATTTCAAAATATGATGAAGATACAGAGGATTAAGCATTAAATGCACAATCAATAGAGGATCAATCAATGATGGATTTTCTGATAAACGTTTGAATAAAAATCCGATCACTGCAATCATGGAGAATATAATTAAGGGGGAATCAAGAATAAAATCAAGGATTATTCCCCTCAATAATATAGCCAACGGACAGAAATTCAAATCAAGGATAATCAAGTCTATAAATAGAAGGCATTGGCAGAAAAAGAAAAAAGATGAAGAACGATAAAAAAACCTACGCAAAAACTCTGTCAAAGTGAAAAGCCTTCTATTTGTGCGAAAAAAAAAATCTAGTGATCAACTCAAAACTGAGAGCCACAATTCAAACATCAACCATTGAGATTGATCAACAAGTTTGGAATCCATTTCACATAAATCAAGCAACTGAATCAGAGCCATCTGAGAAGGAGTTGTGTTTGTGATAGCTGCTGAAGGATTTGATCACAAGAAGCAGTGAAAGAGACTGAGTCACCGAAGCTGTTGCAGTCAAGGAGTAATAGTCTTGTAGATTTTGAAGCTTGTATAGTCAAGGACAATCAGGCTATTGTATCTGTGAAAACAATAGTGAATTCCTCCAATCATCACAGGAGAAGAGTGGATTAAGGGATTACACCACCCTGAACCACTATAAGCCTTGTGTCAATTTACTTTCACCAATTTACCTTACTGCATTCATTTAATTACTTGTATTATATCTTATATCTGTGATTGCCTAAACAACTTTGAAACAACGTAGTAAGAAGGGACTTATTCGCTGCCCAAAAGCTTTTAAATACAAGAAAAGTTTTTGAAACTCCACTATAGTCATTCACCCCCCCCCCCTCTGACTATAATTTTACCCTTCTCTGGGACCAACAATTGGTATCGGAGCAGTGTTCCTAGTATCAGAACCTATTCAGATCTAATCTCTGGTAACAAGGAGATCACATATTTTCAAAGTAGTTTTAAAATTTGTGATTTTTACATATATAAATATATATCTCTTATTTGTACTTATGGATTCCTCAAACTTTATGTCAAAAGTACTGCTTTTCAATGTTAATAATTTTGATGAATATAAAATAAGAATGTTATTCATCTTGCAAAGAACTCATGAGGAGATGTTTGGATGTAATTAATGATGGCCCAATCATGATCATGACTGTGGTAGCCACAGGAGCAAATCAAGAAAAAGAAGTGCACAAACCTAAGAAAGATTGGACCAAGGATGACAGGAGAAGAGAAAATCAAGACTTTGTTGCAAAGATATGATTTTGAAGACCCTGGATAGCAACATGTTCATGCGAGTCAAAGATTGCAAAACAGAAAAGGAGATGTGGGACAAGCTGGCACTGATAAATGAAGGATCTGAAGCCGTTAAAATTATCTGTTGCAAAACAGAAATTTGAGAACTTCAAAATGAAGGCTGGTGAATCCATTGACAACAGATTCTCGAGCATCATCGGTGAACTGCAACAGCTTGGACACACATATCCTCAGAAGGAAGTGTGCTTGAAGATCTTAAGAGGCTTACCAGAAAGATGGAAGATTATCACATCAATGATCAGAGGGACAACAAATCTTGCAAACACTGACACCCTGACTCTGATGTCCCAACTAAAGGCTCATGAATTTGAGTTGAATGGTGAAGACATTGTACCAGCAGAGGCACATAAGGCCAGTGCACTGGTTGCACCCCAACAAAGTCAAACAGCTGATGCAAACAACAAAGAGACACATGAGCTGAAGGAACATGTAGCTTTATTATTAAAACGTTTTGACAGGTTTAGCAAAAAGAAAATATTCAAAGGAGGATCATCATCAAACAAAAATTCAAGCACAAGCAAAGACACCAAGAGAAAAGATGATGAATACAGATGCTTCAACTGTAATAAGAAAGGGCACTTCAAGGTTGATGGCCCTGACGAAAAGGACAAACTTGAGGATAAGAAGAAGTACAAGACAACTGAAAAGAGAAAAAGCAAGAAGGCACTCAAACCTGAATCTAGAATTGAACAGAATGAAGAATCATCTGAAAATGATTCTGATGATGAGGATGACAGCACAGACAATGAAAAATCCTATCTATGTCTTATGGCTAAGGAATCAAATGAAACTGAGGTAATATCTAGTTCATGCTCATCATCTAGTGCATCCACATCTAACACTGCACAATCTTCTATTCTCCCCTTAGACTCTACAAACCTAATCCAAAATCTCTTGAGTAAATTTGAACAAATTGAGTTGAATCATGAAATTCTGGAACAGGAGTGTGAGAATCTAAGAAAGGAAAATAAAAGATAAAGAAAGAACTGGATAAAGCAAATGCTGAACCAACTAGTAAGGAGACTCACTCAAATGATCAACAAGCAGCATATGATCATGCATCTGGTGTTGACAGACCGGTTGAGAAAATACCCTACCAGTTAAGACCACCACTGCACCTTTAAATGCACCAGCTTACAAACCCTCAAAAAGGTTTGGATCCAGATCTGGTCTTGGATACAATAGTCAGGAAGAGAATAGAAACAATGGACAACACAATTCTGAATCTAGGACCAACAATGGACCAACGTTCAGAAAAGGACAGTCCATAGCTTCAACCACTCATCATGTGTCGGTGAAGTCAAAACCTAGTGCAGTGAAACATCAGACTAAACCATCAATCCAGTCAACCAAAAGCAAAGACTTTCTGAAAGGTAAATTATCCCTTAGAGGATGATTGGAATGTGGCAGCTCCAATATACAAGAAGAAACCATTTCATGCCATGCATCATGTGCTTAAGAAAAACCAACCAAGGGATGTTCCTAGACACATGAAGCAACATAGGTTTCTCACTTCATATTGAAAAGTGAAAAAGGATGCAAATGCACCAAAAAGTAGAGAAAAGTAGCAGGATACCTTCAGTAGAAATATTAGAAGCTATTCTGCCATGCCTTATACATATGAAGTTGATGATTTTAATTATCCAAAAAGAAGATCATTTGGAAATACACTTGGAGTAGGAGGCATGACTGCTAACATGTATGGACCCAAACGGTGTTGGGTACCAAAACATAATTAATTTGTTTTGTAGGATGTCTGGTACATAGACAGTGGATGTTCCAGACACATGACAGGAAACAAGAGATGGCTCACTGACTTTAAAGCTTTTGATGGACCTAAAGTCACATTTGGAGGCAAAGAAAACCTGTAAAATTAAGAGGGAAGGCATAATGCTCAAGAACAATTTGAAGATTCAAAATGTGGCATATGTTAAGGGACTAAATTTCAATCACTAAGCATCACCAATTTCAATGACAAAGGCTACAATGTACACTTCAACAAGGAAGGATGCAAGGTGATTCATAGCCAAACCAACACAAAGTGGTTCTTGCAGGAAGAAGAGAAGACAACATGTATGTGGTGGATTGGAGAACAGCTAAAGCAGAAACATGTTTAATTATCAAAAATAAACAATCAACCAGCTGGATTTGGCATAGAAGATTAAATCACCTAAATTTCACGACCATCAACACATTATCAAAGAACAAGTTAGTTGAAGGCCTGCCAGAGATCACATTCAAGAAGGAAAGTCTCTGTGATGCATGTTAGAAAGGGAAACAAATCAAAAGCTCCTTCAAGTCAAAGCCCTCTCAATCAACAACAAGAATTCTACATCTTCTACATATGGACCTGTTTGGACCAGTCACACTAGTAAGTGTAAGTGGTAAGAAATACGCTCTAGTAGTGGTTGATGATTTCTCCAAATACACCGGACCATATTCATGAACAAGAAGAAAGAGACACTTAAGAAGCTGCCAAATTTGCTAAGAAGGATTCAAAATGAGAAAGAACTAAAGATCATCAAGATTAGATCAGATAGAGGCACATAATTTCTAAATGAAGTTATTAGAACCCATTGTGAAGGAAATGGAGTACTACATCAATTATCTGCAGCAGGAACTTCATAACAAAAGGGTGTTGCAGAAAGAAGAAACAAAACTCTCTAAGAAACTGTCAGAACAATGATTGCAGAAGCATGCCTACCAAAGAGGTTTTAGGCTGAAGCAGCAAATACGACATGCTATACACAGAACAGATCAATCATCAACAAACATCATGGAACAACTCCATGTAAAATATGGAATGGAAGAAAACCTACAGTTTCACATTTACATATGTTTGGATCTAAATGTTTTGTTTTGAACAGGAATCAGTTACACACCTTTGATGAAAAAGCTGATGAAGCAATCTTTATGGGATACTCAGACACCAGCAAAGTATTCAGAGTACTCAACAAAAGAACATTAATGATTGAAGAATCAATACATGTAGTCTTTGATGAACCAAACACAAATGGTGAAAGTCTGCAAGAACA
Organism: Gentiana macrophylla; assembly: GCA_026214975.1. Lineage (NCBI taxonomy): Eukaryota > Viridiplantae > Streptophyta > Magnoliopsida > Gentianales > Gentianaceae > Gentiana > Gentiana macrophylla. The sequence goes on along the minus strand of CM047808.1, from coordinate 53,317,309 downwards.
AGAAGAAGAAGCAGCACAAAGGGAAGTGTATATGAATACAACCGTACCAGTTACCATTCTGAATCACAATTTTGGAAATCAAGATGAGCCACAAGTCAATACAACAGAAGAAGCACCAGAACTTGAAGCTCATGCACAACCTGATGGTGTAGAAGCACCAAGTGAAGAACAACTTCAACCTGACCTCAATTGGCTAAGAGATCATCCTGAAGATCAAGTCATTGGAGACATTCACACTGGAGTTAGAACCAGAAGACAACTGGAGCATATGCTAACATGTTTTTTATCACAAGTGAAACCCAAGACAATAGATGATGCAATTCAAGATGCACACTGGATTACAACCATGCGAGAGGAACTAAATGAATTTGAAAGAAATGAAGTCTGGGAACTTGTTGAAAGACCAGACACAGCCAACATCATTGGAACAAAATGGGTATTCAGAAACAAGATGGATGAGCAAGGAATAGTTGTCAGAAATAAAGCAAGGCTAGTTGCAAAAGGTTACTCACAAGCAGAAGGAATAGATTATGATAAGACATATGCACCAGTAGCAATATTGGAAGCAATCAGACTCTTTCTAGCCTTTGCTACACACAAAGACTTCAAAGTCTATCAAATGGATGTCAAAAGTGCATTTCTGAATGGACTTTTGGAAGAAGGAGTATATGTGGAACAACCTCCTAGTTTTCAACTCAAAGGAAAAGAAGATAAAGTATACAAGCTCAAGAAGGCTCTTTATGGACTCAAGCAATTCTATCACAATTTCTGATCAAGAGTGGATTCATCAAGGAAACTATAGATAAGACTCTGTTCAAATTAGAGGAAGGAACAAGCACATTGCTAGTAAAAATCTATGTTGATGACATCATCTTTGGATCAGAGAATGAAAAGCTGTGTGAGAAATTTGCAAACCTAATGAAGAGCAAATTTCAGATGATCATGATGGGAGAATTAAATTATTTTATTGGCCTTCAAGTGAAGCAAATGAAGGATGGTATTTTCATTAGTCAAGCCAAGTACACAAAAGACTTATACACAAATATGGTATGGACACAAGTGGCACAACAGATACACCAATGTGTGCAAGAGTCATTCTTGGAAAAGATGAAGCAGGAAAATATGTTGATCAGAAAATGTATAGAGGAATCATTGGATCCCTACTATATCTAACTGCAAGCAGACCTGATATAGCATTTGCAGTAGGAGTATGCGCAAGATTTCAAGCTCAACCAAAAGAATCACATCTTCTAGCAGCTAAAAGAATAATCAAATACCTAAAGGACACCATCAATGTTGGCATTTGGTATCCAAAAGATGGAGGATTCAAGTTGATATCATATTCAGACTTTGACTATGCTGGATGCAAGATAGATAGAAAAAGCACATCTGGAACATGCCAGATGCTAGGCACCAGACTAGTTTCATGGTTCAGCAAAAAGAAAAACTCCATCTCTACATCAACAAATAAGCGTAATATATAGCAAAGAGCGATTCTTGTGCACACAAGTACTATGGATTAGACAACAGCTAAGGGATTATGGAATAGAGGAGAAGACAATTCCAATTATGTGTGACAACACAAGTGCCATATCTATTACTAAAAATCCAGTGTTACACTCAAGAACTAATCATATTGATGTGAGACATCATTTCATCAGAAATCATGTTGAGAAAGGAGATGTGATTCTAAGATACATACCCACTGAAGATCAATTGGCTGACATCTTCACAAAACCACTCAGCCATGAAAGATTTAGCATGTTGAGAACTTAGTTGGGAATGATTGAAATTGACTAAGTACCAAAGAGCGGCTAACTAGAGTAATCAGCTAAGTGACTTGACCGGCTGATTAAACCTTTGCCATTACAGGAGATGTAGCAAATAAAGCACTGGTTCTCAGCAAGGTTAACTTCACTGATTGTTAGAAATGCTTAAATACAAAGACTTCGATGAAAAAAAGTCACTACACCGGCTAAGTGACCAGTCAAGGCACTCCACCGAAATGAAGATTTGAGTCATGGGCAAATTAAAGTGTGAACCAAATCAATTTCTATACACGTGGAGAATAAGAAAGTTATGGAGGATAGTACTGTGGAAGATTACACACGTTGAGATCAATTTACAATCGTGGAGGTAACCATATTATTTTTTTTAAATTACAAACGCCTCGATTCCCAGGATCCATCATTACTTACCCCAATCCACTCCCCCACTACACTCAAATATCGTGATTTATGTACATAAAATCATGCCATTATGTCATAAAATCATTCCATATTCAACCACGTTCACACTACTAAAATCATCCTATATGAACAACACTTAGAGAGTTCTCAGAATTTTTTACGCTCTATTGAAATTCAAAAACCCTATTTCTCATTGCAAAATCAAGTCTTTCTCTCAAATCTCAAAGAAATGGCTTCATCTTCTACAATATCTCCCACTGAAAGATTCTATGAAAAATCGATCATCACTGTATCGTTTTTCAAACATGAACCCTATCTTTCTTTCTGTGATAATGATGCACAAGCTCAACGCTTGGTTGATTGTTGTTCAAATCTAGGATTAATGACCTTCCTAAACCCCCCAATCAACGGAATTTGATATGAAAATCTGATTGCATTCTGGAAAAATGAAAAGTTTGTGCCCAGCACAAAGAAAACTGATATCGATTGGATAAAGAGTTCAATCTTTGGAAAAGAAGTAGTCATTACGCCTGGTCTTCTCAATGGATTCTTACACCTACCTATCATAGGTCCGGCTAATGTGAAGTTCGTCAAAATTGACATCAAAAAATTCTGGACTGAAATAGCCAAGAATCCCAAGAAAAACAGCAAAACCTACAACCTCCCTAGACTAGCACTCAAACTTCCGTTTGCCGAATTTGCCCCAGTCATCACCAAGAACATCAAAGGCAGAAAAGGTTCGAAGGAAAACTTGACCGAGTTAAGGGTCAAGCTAATGGCAATCATCTACGAAGGTACAAAATTTGACTGGCAAACATTTGTATTCAATAGGTTGAAAGACCAGATTCAAAAGGAATTTGACCTGTCAATTACGGCACCAAGCAAGGGTTTACAAAATAAAGGTGATTTCTGGGAGAGGAAATCATATGGGTTCCTTCTTTAACACATGTTTGACACTCTGAAAGTAAAACCCACAAACTTGTAGCCTCCACACAAATCCAAGGTAATGTTTACCTACATCAAGGCATCTCTGAAACCCAAATCCACTGTCGGGAGAAAAAGAAAACAACCTGAAAGTGATCGGGGTCAATCAGGTTATAATATACTTGACCACCATAAACCAATACTAGCAAGAGGACTAGGCCCATCGTAGTATAGCTATAGTGAATCAAGGTCGATCCCACGGGGAACCAATTGTGGATCATCTTATATACAAACAATTAATTAAACATGTCAAGGACATAGAGGCGGTCTACGACCAACATAAGACAAGAAAAGTAAAGACACGACTCAAACACCTAGACAAATAACGTAATTAACCTCCCCAATTATAGTCTTTATCGTTTGGACCTAGATAATTTATATAATAAACTGAACTTATTAACTGTCAATCTGTTTGTATCTATCTTAGATTGGCTACGGGAGTCGTCCTCTTTAACTTGACTTAGCACCGGCTAGGTTGCTAGATCACTGTGGTATTGTTACGTGACTTCACCTTTTGGGTTTCCATCTCATATAACTCACACGCTTACGATACTAAGGATGCCGATATTAACCGTACACCTCGTCTAGGCAACATTCCTATGGTTAGAAGTACTTATACTTCCTAAACGATTACTCAAGCTCTCGTCCAACTAGCAATTACCAAGTTATAGTCTCATGCTAATCTACGACGTACGTATAATCAGGTGCATGCAATTCCCAAATTACATCCCTGAACATATCTCTCAGCGTTTCATCATACACAACGGATTAAACAGTAATTCGTCAAGCATTCATATAAACTAACATAGATACACATTAATTAAACAATACAGATTCATGGATAGAAACTAAGTATATGACGTAGGTTATGGGATCCTCATAGACAAGGCTTCGCCACATCCATAACGACATAACCTAGATCTACATCATCTAGCTATGAATTAACTAACTCAAACAATAAAGCATAATTGGGAGGGATTAATTACTTAAAAGAAAAGAAACAGAAAATAAAGGCTTACATAATGCAGCCCTTAAATTGCTGGAAACACCCTCAATAAACTACATTGAATCAAGATATGAATAGAGTGATTTTATTGAATGATATTCTAAGGTATTCAAGGTGTGTATTACAATTCTCGTAGCTGCTTGCTTATATAGAGGTTTTTGCCGACTTAGGGTGGTTCTAGAAGATAAGCACGATATAAGCCGGAAACCGCCCCGAAGCTGACACTCGGTCAACCGAGAGCTGACACTCGGTCAACCGAAGCTATAGGCTCGGTCGACCGAACCTAACATTTGCACACGTTAATCGTTTTTCTCGTCTATCTTGCTCCCCACTCCACGCTTGCGTGTTGATCTGATTTCTCTAATTTATCTCTTGATTAATGCTCCGATTTTCTTCCTTATTATCTTGAGATCCATTGATTGAATGACATTTATCCTCTCGATTTGTTGTGATCTGCAAAATCAATAATTATCGCACAATAAATCGGCTTTAAATAATAAAAACAGCTAAATACCAAATATCATATTAATAATCACTTAACATTAAATAATAAATATAAACGAGTGATTTAATATGAAATATACATTATTAATCTCGATTTAAGGTCAACATTGATGACTTTTACGGGTAAAATTTGACCGTCATCAACTACCCCCCACTTAGACTTTGATCGTCCCAACAAAGCATCAATAAGTCATTCCCAAGACAACATTTTCTATGGTCAAATCATACTTACACAAGAAACTCAAGTCAACTCATACTAGTCATGCTCATAAGATATCCATTATTCACTACCGACTATGAATCAAGTGATGTGTGCATGTGCATTTAGTTTTATATATTCGTGGCAAGATTAGAGTTTATGCTAACTTCAAGAATCTCAACCTACCAAACCTCAAAGATTCATACTTCTTATGCCTCGCAATGGTTAGAGCACTAGAGCAATAAGCAAGAGCGTATCTATAGGGATTTTGGACTTGGAGACCGAGTACTACTCAAAGCCTCTTAAAGAATTGAATATTCTTTTCATATCTTCATATTTTTCAAATACTATAAATCTCAAGGAAGAAAACTTTTTAAAGTATCCCCTATCTTAGATCATGTATAGCATCGAATATTACCACAAGCGCGGGGCTACTTTGGTAATGTTACTACAAGCCCAGTGTCTAACATTTTGCTAAAACACAGGTATGTCTCAAGCTTATTACTCCGCTTTTGTTGGCAAGAAGATAAGAATACATCAGCCAATAAGTATCGTCACTAAGTCTACATAACCAATCATCTATGCAATGTACACATAATTTCTTCGATTATTATGATTTGCGCGGTATACTCGATTCACGAGTTGAGAGTAATTGAATAATAAATAACTACTTGCAAAACGGGCATGAATATCCTTAAATTTACTTACCATAAGTATAAAATGATCACGTTCTCATGAAACTTGGTTCCTTTCCTATCAATTCTTAGCTAGGAACTCACAATTCTAAGTGCAATGAGATAAATAATATGGTATTTATTCAATTTTTTCAATCATGTGCCGTTTCATTCAATTTTCAATCATAACATAGGTAAGTCTCCTACCCCCACTTAAACATGGCATTGTCCTCAATGACAAAAATAAATGAGAATTTAAGAAAAAGACTTAGCTCGAAACGGCTCTCAAGTAGATGCGAGAACATCGGAGTAATCCGCAAAGACGTCGTGGAGAGACATACATCCCCGCATAAGCAAACAAACTCCACGAAACCGTAAAATATCATGTCTATGGAAGTTATAAAATAATGTGGCAGTAATGAGGTATAAATACCTAAAAACAGTTTAAGCCACTTTATTTTATACAACCAATGACAAGGGAAAAGAAAAATACTAAATAGAAAGAAAAATAAACAAGCAACTAAAGATGGTGGTCTTCATCTACAACCTCCACCGCATAAATATTCTTAAAACCGGGTGGAGAAGACAAAGATCAAAAAGCATTACCCCAAGTGGGAAAACACGAGGGTGACTCGATCGAAAAGGTATTCAATCCAGGAAAAGAGAATCTTGGTAAGGTATAACAGATTGAATGCGACATATTGGCTAAAGATAAAATCAACTACTTAGCGCAGAAACTTCTCGCTTACATTGGACATCAACAACTTAGGGAGATGTAGCTACTCCTCGAAATTACTAATAACCCAATGTATCACATAAAAGTCATAACCGTCATCAACAAGGTCGGATCGGTGTGATAGTTCAGAACAAAACTTATCATCTAGAAATGCCGGAATAGACGGAAAAAATGTGGAATTTAAAACTTCCGGTAGAAAGATAAGTTGTACTGTGATCGAACCAAAAACCTTTAAAATCTAGCTAGGGTCAGAGCTACACTTCCCCCAACTAGGATCATGAAAATCAAAATGATAAAAGATAATCATTAAAGCTTAGAAAAATTTCAAATTCCACAACACAAAGGTATTTTGTAAACAAAATGGAGGTTGAGAGTATGATGGGTTTAGAAAAAGATACACATAAGGTTGGGAAGAAAAGAGAAAGGGTGGGTACGAAATTGTGTTTTTGGGATTGAGAATGGTTAAGGCATTGAGATTGGGTGGGATGGGAGAGTGAAACAGATGGAAAGAAAGAGAGGCGATGAAAGAATGGTTAGAAATGTGAACTGTTGGGGCAGATTGGTGAGAGGATCGAAAAGGTTTAAGGGTGAAAAGGTATAAATGAAAGGATAAGGGTAGTTGCAGAATTAATTGCGCACCACTTTGAATTTTCACTTGGATCACCATTCTAAAAGATTTTTTAAGTTGACCAAAATTGTTCTTGTTCGCACCAATCATTCTCTGTTACATTTTCATTAATTCTCAAGCTCTCTTAATGCTTCCATCTTAAGGTTGATTGCTAATTTTCTTTTTCTTTAGCAATTTCTCGACTCTCCTACGGGACTCTATTTCACGTGGCCTATATTGAGTAAAAAAGTTTTGCACATCCTTAGCCCAATGGCCATCGGAACACGGCAAAATAAAAAACCTCAACATATTTCACGTTACTCTTATTTGACTCAAAGGAAAACAAAACCTATAATCCTAAAAAGAAATCCTAAGGGTTTTAAAGAAGTAGTTCTGAGTTTAAAGTCCTCAGCTTGACTTTCCAAAGATTATCCTTGTCAGTTATCATTCTTGGATCGCCAGACTTTGACCCTCTGAGCACTTTTAGAGGTGGCTTGTCGCTTTTGCGGATTAATACCCTTCCCTTGGTTGTGAGACCTAGGAAATGACATTTATCCATATCATTTATCCAAAGCTCTTACCTCGGCTCTCGTTTTAGGAATTAGTGAATTTGGTTAGAATTACGGTTTTGGCCTTGACAATAAGAAATAATGAATCAGAGTACTGCGAATAAGGCCGGTTATGTAGGCTAGCCTACGCCGTCTTATTCGTTGGAACATATGTGACGATTCAGGCCAATCCGTCAAGATTAAGCCCGCTTTAGCCCGGCTTATATCGGCTATGCTAAGTCTTGTTGAACTGCTGTAACGTACATCACACGTGGAGGGGAGTCGATTGAGCCGAAGCTCGGTTAAACTCGCCCAGCCATGGTTAAACCATTTCCGAACCTATGTACAAAGATTCTTCGATTTCTAAATTGTCACCCAAAGTGTAATCTCGTTTTTGTTTAAGGTGGGTTCACCGAGAAGCCATCACCATAAACATCAACGAAAGCAGAAGATTGTGTTCTCTCAAAACTCAACGTCTTCTTTAGATTGTGAATGCTTAAACTACACAATTTGTTGCTCCCATGGCCAAGTAGAAAGCAATTTCATGCATAGGACCATGAGATTTTAATAGAACTACGAGGAACTCTTTATTCACTGCTTCCTTTCAACGACTACATGTTTCCCTACACCCTCTAGATGAGACAGATTTGGGGCAAAACCTTCGACACTAATAAAATTAATCTTACAAACCAACTCCGGGCTAAGATTCATACTAAGGTTCATGTATAGGCTAACTTATGCTCAAAAAACCAAAAGGTAGTAAAACATAAGCAAAAAAGGTAGTACCTTGCCTTCAACATTGTACCACGAAGAATTTAAGCCTTTAAAATTTTTTCGGAGCCATCTTTGTGCTTTAAATGTATTGCTTCCATTGCTTTTCCCATCTTAGATTCGTAGCTCCACATGTTTGCTGGGTTATTTTCATAGCGACCGCGAAAAATTACTGACTCAGAATATTTCTTCCCTGGTTTCTGCAAATAGAAGAAAAACAAAACAGACCGTAGACTGATTTTAACATGGTCTCCCATGCTGCTATCAGACTTACGGATTAAACATACGGGGATAAATGTACACGCCAAATTCCGCACTCGAAAAACACAAATCGAAACCGTGTAAATGAACAAAACAAAATAAATTCTTGGTCGACCGAATGAGGTTTCTCGGTCGACCGAATATATATATATATATATATATATATATATATATATATATATATATATATATATATATATATATATATATATATATATATATATATTTTTTAAGAATCTGAAATTTCGAGACAGAGCGCATAACTGTAGGGACTCAAAACGTAAAACGACTCTAAAACAGAAAACTTGACATGAATAAGAAAATTATTTATATATAAAATTGACCGTTGGTTCCCGGCAACGGTGCCAAAAACATGATCGGGTCAATCAGTTATAATATACTTGACCACCATAAACCAATACTAGCAAGAGGACTAGGCCCATCGTAGTATAGCTATAGTGAATCAAGGTCGATCCCACAGGAACCAATTGTGGATCATCTTATATACAAACAATTAATTAAACATGTCAAGGACATAGAGGCGGCTCTACGACCAACATAAGACAAGAAAAGTAAAGACACGACTCAAACACCTAGACAAATAACGTAATTAACCTCCCCAATTATAGTCTTTATCGTTTGGACCTAGATAATTTGTATAATAAACTGAACTTTTTAACTGTCAATCCGTTTGTATCTATCTTAGATTGGCTACGGGAGTCGTCCTCTTTAACTTGACTTAGCACCGGTTAGGTTGCTAGATCACTGTGGTATTGTTACATGACTTCACCTTTTGGGTTTCCATCTCATATAACTCACACGCTACGATACTAAGGATGCCGATATTAACCGTACACCTCGCTCAGGCAACATTCCTATGGTTAGGCGTACTTATACTTCCTAAACGATTACTCAAGCTCTCGTCAACTAGCAATTACCAAGTTATAGTCTCATGCTAATCTACGACGTTACGTATAATCAGTGCATGCAATTCCCAAATATAAACCTACCTAGATATTGCTGAACATCCGTGAAGAGCAATTCATAAGCCTACCTAAGAGTTTTATATTGGTATTTCCTTTTTACACATTTTAATTAAACTAAGCGAGTAACGTAGCCATAGCCAAACCTACTGAGATAATAAATTCTATTAAGTTAACCTAACCATAAAGACATGGCTATTTAACGGATAAAACAGGGCTCGGTCGACCGAATAGCTGGGCTCGGTCGACCGAATGGTCTTTTTCCCCCAGATTACATCCCCTGAACATATCTCTCAAATGCTTTCATCATACACAAAGGATTAAACAATGAATTAAATCAAGCATTCATATAAACTAACATAGATACACATTAATTAAACAATACTGATTCATGGATAGAAACTAAGTATATGACGTAGGTTATGGGATCCTCATAGACAAGGCTTCGCCACATCCATAACGACATAACCTAGATCTACATCATCTAGCTATGAATTAACTAACTCAAACAATAAAGCATAATTGGGAGGGATTAATTACTTAAAAGAAAAGAAAGAAAATAAAGGCTTACATAATGCAGCCTTTAAATTGTTTGAAACACCCTCAATAAACTACATTGAATCAAGATATGAATAGAGTGATTTTATTGAATGATATTCTAAGGTATTCAAGGTGTGTATTACAATTCTCGTAAATGCTTGCTTATATAGAGGTTTTTGCCGACTTAGGGTGGTTCTAGAAGATAAGCACGATATAAGCCGGAAACCGCCCGAAAGCCGACACTCGGTCAACCGAGAGCCGACACTGGTCGATCGAAGCTATAGGCTCGGTCGACCGAACCTAACATTTGCACACGTTAATCGTTTTTCTCGTCTATCTTGCTCCCCACTCCACGCTTGCGTGTTGATCTGATTTCTCTAATTTATCTCTTGATTAATGCTCCGATTTTCTTCCTTATTATCTTGAGATCCATTGATTGAATGACATTTATCCTCTCGATTTGTTGTGATCTGCAAAATCAATAATTATCGCACAATAAATCGGCTTTAAATAATAAAAACAGCTAAATACCAAATATCATATTAATAATCACTTAACATTAAATAATAAATATAAACGAGTGATTTAATATGAAATATACATTATTAATCTCGATTTAAGGTCAACGTTGATGACTTTTACGGGTATAATTTGACCGTCATCAGAAAGCAACAGATCAGGAGTGGGACTAAGAACCAGATCCCAGAAAGCACCCCTGAGATTGGTACCAGCAACTTGAACAAAACTGTGGTAATCAGTGATGATACAGCAACGGGGGAAGAGAAACAACAGGAGGACATCACCTATCTGGAAGAAGGTGAGGAAGGATATGTTCTCACTCCATCAGAAGAAGAAGAGATGGATGAAGAAGAAGCTGAGACAGAGAATGACCATTCAGAGGGTGACCATCTTGAAGCTGATCCTAAAAACATGGAGATTTCTGATGATAACCTAACTCTTCAAGAAGTAATTTTCAAGAGCCTCAGCAAAGTTGACAAGCAGCCGAGTGAGCCAGCTGATCAAACTCACTTAGCTGAACTTGTCAACACCCCCACTATTGATCAAGAGGGAACATCAGTAGGAGAAATCAAATCTCCAGCTCATGGAGAAGAAAACCTGCCATCTTCTAAAGATGGAGAAGAAAGCATCCCCCAGCAACCTCTCAATGATTCTAAAGTTGAAGAGAAAGAAAGAGAGGAAGAGGCAGAAAAAGAAAGTGAAAAATAAGAAGAGAAAGAGGAAGAAGATGAGGTGAATATAGAGAAGGAAGTAGATGAAGAAGATGCGGATGTTGAAGTGGCACCAGAGGAGATTGATCCAGAAAGGCTTTTCAATCTAGATATTCAACCCCTGATTGTGGACATGGAAAAGCAGTATCACAGCAGACAAAATCTGAAAGCTGCTTTAAGGAGTGAAGCAACCTCCTTAAACCACAAGATTGAAGCCCTCATCAGTCACATCAAGATACAAGATGAGGTCATGGAAAACCAGGGAAACTTGCTTTGCAACTTACATCCCTACCATGTCCAAACCAACCTTGAGTTTCATGCTAAAAAGGTTGATAACAATCTCAAACCTTTGGTGGACACTATAAATGCTCACACTCATCAACTTCAACATCTGGATGAGCTTATGGAATTTTGTAGCCAGCAACTTGACACTTTAATAAATGTCACTACGGCCAAAAACAAAATTTTAGAGCAAAGGTATGGTCCTCTCCCTGAGTCTGAAGCAGCAACTGCAAATCTTGAAGCACGTTTTGGTGTTGAAGGGGGAAGGAAGCTCAAAGCCTGAGAGCTCCATTGTAAAGAAGGCAAGCCCAACAGATAAGGGCAAGGGCGTCAAAGGCGTCAGGTTTGAAGAGAAGAAGTAGCCCATTTGTTCTGTCTAATTAAATTGATTGAACTATTACTATATGCCTTTGTCTTTGAATAAAAAGATGCAATATCTTACTGCCCTTATATGGATGAATAAAATTTTGAGTTTTATGTTGTTGTTCTATTATGAAAATTTTGGCATACTTATGTTCATGCTTATGAGGGTTTTGGCTTCACCAAAAGGGGGGAAATTGTTAGGAACATTTTGTTATGTTTTGATGATGGCCATACTAGCTGTTATAGCATGCCTGAAATAAGTTAGAATTCTCTGTATAAGTCTTTACTTAGAGTCCGACATGTTGTATAAGTTGAGTCAGACAAGTATTGTACTAGTTGGTAGGACGGCAAAGTAAAAACAGATTTCCGGCAGAGTGAAGCCACCAAGTACCACAGAGAGAAGCAATTAAGACATTATGGTCTGACTTATAACCAAGGAAGTCTGTGATGACCTTGGATAAGTCTAAGTTATGTTTTCAAGTAATGATACTTAGTGTTTAAATATGGTGTACACTGATCTCACACAAATCAAGGATCAGTGAAGTACAAGGATTCTCTTTAAACTAAAAGAATGAAGGAAACAGTGAATCGGCAAAGCAAACTGACTTTCGGCTAAGTGAAGACAAAACAGTGAAGGAAGATCTAAGCGGAAAAGTCATAAGGATCACTTGACCATTCAAAGAACGGCTAAGTAAACATTACTTAATCAGATTTCAAAATATTATAAAGATCAGAGGATCAAGCATTAAATACACAATCAATAGAGGATCAATCAAGGATGGATTTTCTGATAAACGTTTGAATAAAAATCCGATCACTGAAATCAAGGAGAATATAATTAAGGGGGAATCAAGAATAAAATCAAGGATTATTCCCCTCATTAATATAGACAATGGACGGAAATTCAAATCAAGGATAATCAAGGCTATAAATAGAAGCCATTGGCAGAAAAAGAAAAAAAGAGGAAGAACGATAAAAAATCTGAGCAAAAACTCTGTCCAATTGAAAAGCCTTCTATATGTGCGAAAAAGAAATATCTAGTGATCAACTCAAAACTGAGAGCCACAATTCAAACATCAAGCATTGAGATTGATCAACAAGTTTGTGAATCCATTTCACATCAATCAAGCAATTGAATCAGAGCCATCTGAGAAGGAGTTGTGTTTGTGATAGCTGCTGAAGGATTTGATCACAAGGAGCAGTGAAAGAGACTGAGTCACTGAAGCTGTTGCAGTCAAGGAGTGATAGTCTTGACGATTGTGAAGCTTGTATAGTCAAGGACAATCAGGCTATTGTATCTGTCAAAACAATAGTGAATTCCTCCAATCATCATAGGAGAAGAGTGGATTAAAGGATTACACCACCCTGAACCATTATAAGCCTTGTGTCAATTTACTTTCAGCAATTTACCTTACTGCATTCATTTAATTACTTGTATTATATTATCTTATATCTGTGATTGCCTAAACTACTTTGAAACAACATAGTAAGAAGGGACTTACTAGTGCAGTTAGATGGATTAGTAAGAAGTGTAAGGGTACTTCCCATGGTAATGTAGCAAGATCTGCTTCTGTTTCTGTTGTGGTGTATTGGCTTTGGCATATGAGAAACAAGAAATTTTTTGATGGTATTAACATAAAGATCACAGATGAACTGCATTGTATTAAAACTCACATCTTTTATATAATGCAGGCTGCTTTTCCTTTGTATATCTTTACCCCATGATGTTAGGGTTTTGTATATCTTTTGTGATTTCTAGTAGGTTTTGTTGGTGGTTGTATGAGATAATTTTGTTTCTCTACACACCTTGGGATAGGCTCTGTGAGTTATGCTCTCATATGACCCCTTTTGATAGTTTTTGGGTGTTGTTATGTGTTTCGTGGCTGTTGTTTCTTGTTCCATATAACCTCAGGGGTCTTATGCAGCTTGGAATCAACAAATCTAACCTCTTTTCAACACTGTGTAGGTGTTAGTTTAGTTCTAATTCTGATTAGGATGTAATTTTTAGTATTTTACATACCTTGGTTATAAAAATTTTACCTTTAACCAAAAAAAAAAAAGGGACTGTTAACGGTGATTTTTACGATATATATGATATTATTTCGTAGCAATTTCCTTCGTGTTTTATTACTTTTTATAGAAAAGTAAGTGTTTAAATGAAATATTGAAAGAACGGGTGTGGAAATCATTCAAATGCAAAATCGAGCTATTTACGTGATTTTATTTGTGATTTTTCATCAATATATATGGTTCTACATTTTGCACGTTTCTATTATCTTGTAGGTACAATTTGCATGGCAAGGAATGAGCTGAAAAGATGTTTGATTGAAGGTAGAATGAAGCTTTACAAGTCTGGACGCACGTTTGAGGTCCCGTCCAGTGGACTGGCGTCCAGGAGGAGAAGTTGATTCAGGATGTTCAGATTTTCTGTGGACGAGCGTTCAAAAACCTATAGGACGGGCGTCTGATCCAGCTCGGCCCGACTCGACGAATTTATGCACCTTGGACTGGCGTCTAGAATCCTTGGACGGGCGTCCAAGCACCGCCTCAGCCTAAACCGACTTCAAAATCTATAAATAGCTGCGTTTTTCTGAACCCTAAGGAACACAATTCGATCCCTGGCCGCCCCAGGCCCCTTGGGGGCGACTTTTCTGAGATTTTCCCCTACTTTAAACATCTTTTCTTTTACTTTTTACTTATAGTATTTGCATATAAACGATGAATAAAGGCTAAGCGATTAGAACGAGCTTTGTGAAGCCAATTCTCAGCAGCGTTTTGATTTCGAATCTTGGATTGTTTGTGAGTTTTTATTTAGAGTTTGTATCTTTATTATGTGTTTGTTTGTTACGCAATTTATATCGAGAGATGGTTGCTATTTGATGTTTAACGTTTGATGAAAATCGTTGTTAGACCTAGATCACCGTAGTAAAGATGGGATTTTTAACCTATAAGTAACGAGAATTGATTAGGTTGAATATCTAGATTGTTAGATTGAGAAATCTTGCACCTTGGTTTGAAAGCGTTAATCTTTAAGATCGAGAGATAAAAGATTGATAGGCGAACTTTTCCAAGAGATTAGGAGTTCATACCTTTGATAGGTGAATCACAATTTTAGTTAAATCATCATAAGATAATCTAGAGAGGAAATTAAGGGTTGCGGGATGGTGGATCATTGATTGTTCTATGTTTAATCGCTATAGTCATTATCATGCTTTTATGAGTTTTATTATTTTTCTCGTTTATAGTTTAGTTATGTTTGCAACGATCTTTCCTGGCTTTGGACTGACAATCCTCTGTCCAGTTTATCTTTTCGTTTTGCTATTTAGGCTTTAATAATAATGGTATCAAACTTAGGAAACTTAATACGAACTAGATACCCCGATTCCCTGTGACTCGACTCCGGTATTAATCGCTATGCTACGATCCCTACACTTGGGGTATACCGGATTTATAAATTTATTACTTGTTTATTTTCATTGCATAAAATCCGTGACAAGTTTTTGGCGCCGTTGCCGGGGAATCGGTACGGTTGTCTAGTTTATTAATTTTTCTGATTTTTTGTTATAAGTTTGGATAAAAGGGATCGTTAGGGCACATGGTAGTATTTTGGCCGTAACTTTCGGCTCGAGTGTCCGTTTGGCGTGCAGGAGAATTGGCAGTAGGTCTGCTATCAGTAGTTCTAGAAGGAACATCAGTCTTACTCTTAGATTTACTCTTTTTGTTAGGTGTTATTGACCTTTTTGACTTCTGATTTTGCTTCCTTAAAGTCTTCTCCGTAGGCTTTACTGCCTCAGCAAACTTTTTGGGAGTTGGATCTTGTGCAGGCACAAACTTAGGACCAATTCTGGTACTAGGTTCAGTAACCTTACTGGATCCACTCTTATTAGATTGTTGAGTTCCAAATCCAAGGCTTGTTCTATCACCATAAGGCTTTCTAGATTTGAATGCACTGGTGGAACTAGATTGTTCAGCAGATTCAGCAGCTACTGAATGTATATCAGGCTTATGCTGATTTTGCTTAAAATCTTTTTCCTTACCTTTGAGAGTTCTTAATTCAGCTTTTAACCTTTCAACTTCGCTTGAAGAGCTTTTTCACTTTTCACAATCTCATAACCAGATTGTATTTTCCTCAGTTGATTAAGGATGGCATCCAAAGTTTCTTCATTGTCAGAATTTTTAGGATTTGAACCTCAAGTTGATTCACAATCACTTTCAGCAGGAGTGTTTATAGATACATAATTGTATACCTCCTTAGTTTCTTCCATATTTTCCATCAAAGCATAATCTTCCATGTCATCAACAAGTGCAGTATCATCGGATTCATTTCCTTTTTCTGATTCAACTTCATATCCTGATTCATCATCAGCAACCATTGCTTTCTTGCCAGGTCTTCTTTGTTGATTCTTATTCTTCAGTAGATCTGGACAATCAGGTCTGAAATGTCCAGGTTTCTTGTAGTTGAAGCACAGATAATCAGGTTCATTTTTCGGTTTTAATTCAGGAAAGTCAGGTTTGAAGTGTCCTGGTTTCTTGCATTGAAAGCACAAGTAGTCATTGTCTTTCTTGGATTCTTCCTTCTTCTTTTCACTAGATTTCTTTGTGAAATTCCATGGAGAACCCCTTCCAGTTTTCATCATTCTGGTTTTCTTGCTCAGTAGGGCAATTTGCTCTTGCATCTCATCCAGTAGATCATCTTGAGCTCCTGATGATTCTTCTTGATATGTAGCAGCCAATGCCGTGGTCTTTGGTTCTTCCTTTTCAGTCTCAGGTGCAAGTTTCTTATTGAATTCATAAGCCTTGAGATCTGAAAATAATTTGAAGGTGTCCTCTTCATGTAGTCTTCTCATTTCTTCTATGGCAGTAACCTTCATTTCCCAAACTTCTTTTGCTGGTAGGGCTTCTAAGATTTTTGTATTGATTTCTTTTTTTGAGTAGTCTACATTCAGTAGAGTGAGTTCATCCATGATAGCATTGAATCTTGACTCCATTTGTTCAATAGTTTCATTTGGTTTCATTTTGAAATATTGAAACTTCTTTTTGGCTACACTGATCTTGTTTTTCTTGATAGCATCAGTGCCTTCACAAATTAGCTGTAACTTATCCCAAAGTTCTTTTGAAGTCTTTCAATCCTTCACTTTTATGTACATATTTCTATCCAAGGTTCTATATATGATATCAATAGCAATATTGTTGAGATTTGCTCTTTTTCTATCTTCAGCATTCCACTCTCTTTTTGGCTTTGGAACATACTGAGTTTCACTTCCCACAGTTCATGACTTAGTGATCTCCAGTGGTCCATCAGTCAGCACATCCATCATCTCATCATGTGTTGCAGCTAGAAAAGCCTACATACGACGTTTATATTCATCAAAATGATCTAAGGAACACATCAACATAGTTCTAGCATACTGGTTGTTATCCATGATGCAAAGCTTTGAAAATTAGAAACTTGAAAAAGTTTTCAAAGTATTTTCACAAGCACAACAAGTAGGATTACTTCAGAACAGAAGCACTGCTCTGATACCAATTGTTGCTCCCCTGAAAAGGCTTTGGTTAAGTTTAGAGGGGGGATAAACACTTAACACTTAAAACTATTGGAGTTAACAAACACAAAGAAGGTCGCGGACTCGCCGATCGCCACTAGTCTCACGACCACTCGGTGTCTCACGACAGAGAGACATTACTGAATTTGTTGCAGCGGAATATATTCAAATTAAGCCTTATTACTTGTTGTTTAAATATGATACTATGTATTGGATACTCAGTAGTGTAAGTGTGTGATTCAGTTGCTAGATTCAATAAGTTGATATGATCAGTATACTAAATGCATAAAGTAAATATAGAAAGTAAGTAGGCAATTTTTATAGTGGTTCTAGGTGGTGTAATCATGTCAGTCCACTCTTCTCCTGTGATGCTGGAGGAAATTTACTAGAGATCTTTGAGGTTGCAGTTACAAAAATTCCTAAGATGTCTGTCCTTCACCAATAGCTATGGCTTCACAAACTGAATATTTGAAACATGTATGATTGCTACTTCAAAGTATTCCACTGGTCCTTGAAGGGTAGGATTGCCTCTTCACCAGCTCCACCACAAACAACAGTTTTTGACACCTAAGTGCTTCTCTGTGTTCAGCAGGTTTCTTGTAAAAGAAAGTTTGAATCAAGTAAATGATTCAACAGTCAGCAGCTTGATCAAGATGAAATGATCAGCAGCTTGGAGTCTTCAAGTGTGTATACTTGATGTAACTTGATAGCAGGTTACACTTGAAGAGTTTTCTGGATCAGTAGCTTTATGCTCAGTGAATGTCAGCAGGGTGATTTCTTGATAATAAACTTGATGGCTTTAGATGTATTGTTATTTTTCATCAGTTGTATCTGAAATAGGAGTCCTCTATTTGTAGTTGAGAATCCTGTGACTTATGTTTGAAATTCAAACATAGCCGTTTCAGATTTGTCCCCATCTTGACTTGCTTTCTGTCCATGTACATAGTACTGACACTGTCAGATTACTTTTTGATAGTTTTCAGTCTGTCCACCCTTTGACTTATATGCATTGGTTAATCCTCTGAATCTTTCCAATGTCCCTTTAATCTTGACCAATTGATTTGTTGAAAAAATCATGACATGTGATCTGTCATTATCCTTGTAATCTTCCATTGTAACCTTTGATTAAATCCAGATTTATATTCAGCAGATTCCTGTGTATGTAAGTCTGCTGAAATGCTTGTCAGTCAGCTGTCTGAAGTTTGCTGTGTTTGCAAAACACTTCAACTGACTGTCTTTAATCTAACTTTTAATTGTGAAGTTAGAGTACACCAATTAGAACATAACTAAGTTCCAATCACCACTTAACTTATGGAACTTAGACCTTGTACACAAGGTATATGTAATCAGTTTAGGTCATCACAGACTTCCCAAAATTCTGATTCCATATCCTTGACTTTAAATACTAAGTTTGATCCCTTAGCCTTGAATAACTGAGTTTGAACCCTCACCCTTGATCTTCAACAAGTTCCTAACTAGTCTCGACCTAGTAACCTTATCGACTCTAGACAGTCTCATTGATAAAGTCACCGACCTAATTACAGTGCTTGTTTGATCAAACCTATACAAAGATCAAACTCTAATAAATCTATACATTTGATGTAGACATCTTTTTGCCTTTGCTCTATAACAGCTAGTCTGGCACTCATCATTAAAACTTAAAATAAGTCCAACAAGAGTGAAAGAATCTTAACCACAACAAAGACACACAATCACTAAGATTCACCACGCTTCTTTTCAAAGGATAAACACAATCCGAACAATATACAACCTTTACTTACTTTCTCTAACAAGTTCTAAATCAAACGATGATTAAATTAGCAACTTGAAAGCAAAAATTAAATCTTGAACTTACTGATATCGAACCACAAAGGTTCAGTGTTGAGAGTAGCGGAAGTCCATTACGAAACAAAAAAGGATTGCAATCCAGCTCAAACTGGTTTTCTAGACTTAATCTCTCAACCAATTTCAACCTTGAATCACAAATTGATTCAAGATGAAATGCTGACAAACAAATTGTGAACACGAAGAGAATTTTTAGTATTAACAAAAATGTTTGATCGACCTTGGTTCTTGATCGCTTTGTTATCACCGAGAATTTAAAGGCAAGTGAGTGGAAGAGCAATCACTTAGTCATTTTTTTGAAAACATGAGATGCAATGAATGCAGTGTATTGAAAAATCTGCCATTGGGTCGTAAAATTAAGTTTAGGCTGCTGTATCGAAATAAGACCGTTGATTTTTATGAGAAAAACTGTTCAGATGTAATCAGTCAACATTGATACTGTGAAAGAGCAATAAATACTGTGTATGGGAAAAAACCAACAGTTTTCTTTACCATTATTTCTTATTTTATTTAATGCTTCGTTTTAAGAGATACAGCAGGAGACTACTTATATACATATATATATATATATATATATATATATATATATATATAAGGGAAGGGATTTAACCCAATTACCCGATTGACCAGCTCCAAACCATTACATCGGATTTTGTTTTGATTTTTTTAATCAACATATCGTATATCAAATCAAACTCTTATCTTAAATATAAATATTAAAAAAAAATTTATCTACGGATCCCAACTCATCCGATTGAAGTCTCCCCAAAATATTCATGGTTAGCGGATTTCAAGTCCTTCATCTCAATAGATAATAGATGTTTCAACAAAATTATTTTGAAATTTCAAATCTAAACCAGATTACAGAAACATCCAAATTCAAAGGTGTAACTGCCCAAAATCCAAGCAACTATGAATTCACCTATATCATCCTCTCAAAATCCAGTAGAAAACCCACATTTCGCAGAAAACAAATCTGGAGAAGCATAACCTAAGCAAACTAAATCCCGGTTATTTATGTTCACTTTTTCTTCTTTTGTAAATGTTTAATAATCTTGGTTTTTACGGTGTGATCTGCATATACGATTTCGGGATAGTTGTTAGAGTAAATTGCTATTGTTTATGTATTCTCCTTCAAAGTTTAATTTTTTTTATCTATCCAACTTGAAAGTATTTGATTTGTTGTAATGTGACGATACCGGGTTACGCACCTCGATATATCATCATCGAGTGGGCATCTTGGGTTAAATATTTACCAAGGCACAGGAACCAGATAAGGTATACAGGTCGGACTATCGACTTGGTAGCATGGCACGCGTGTCGACCCTCGAGCCCGAAGTATATCTAGGAGCTAGAGGTCATGACTATCGACTTACAGGCAGTGCAGGATGTGGGTTCCAGGAGTCGATCTTCCCAGGTCGGGCAGATCGATATCGAGAACAGAGTCCACACCAGCTATGTTGGCCCAATATCCACCGGATAACTTGGGCAAGGGGTAAAGCCCAATTAAGGGTAAATATGACAACAGATACAAACCGACTCATATTAGGGTTAGGTCATGCATTGTCCTTATAAATACAACGCTCCAGAACTACGATGGCTTGATTCTGGAATAATAACAAGATACGTAGGCACTCTAAGAATCCCACTTAGACTCAGCCGTAAACATACAAGACCCCTTCTTTGTTCTTGGTATTAAGGTTCTTGATTATTCATCAATAACATAAGTAAAAGCCCGGATTTTTAAGGTGACATAATTCGTCATCGTCATTGGCGCTAGAAGGAGGGCCTTCTTTTGTTGAATACGTCAAGATCATCATGCCTCCAAGGGACAAAACCGCCAGAAGAACCACCTCCTAAAACGTGGATTCGCAAAATCCGCAGATAAGTGAACAAGCAGGTGTGGATCGTCAGGGAGATAAAGATCCAGCTTTAGAAACCGTCCAAGAAAACCCACCACAGAAAGCTCAGGGCCTTGCCCCAGAGCATCAGGCCATGGTGGATCAGTTGGCGGCGACAGATCATAACGCTCTCAGAAAAATAATGGTGGAAGCGTTTACACGAAAAAAACTTCAACAACAGCAGTACCAGGCGGAAGGCGGTCTGAATATCGCCGTCAATAAGCCTAAGCCAACTCAGCTGGAGGAGCTCAGCTCTTCCTCAAGCTCTATCGAAAGAAGGAAGCGAGAAATCCGGCGAAGCATATACGCCGTCGATGAGGATAGCGTTAGCGTGAGTTAGACGTAATCCTTGGGAGGACCTGGGTTCGTTGTGGTTAGAGTCTCCTTTCACCAAGGAGATCGAAGATTATCCTAAACCCAAGGGGATTTAAGATTCCTAAGATAGACCCGTATGATGGCACCACCGACCCGGAGGACCATCTCCACAGGTATCTATCCCAGATGAGGCTAGATAGTGCACCAGACGAGATGCGATGCCGGGCATTCGAGACTCTACTCGTGGGACGAGCAAGAGAGTGGTTCACCAAGTTGAAACCCGGATCCATCTCCAACTTCACCATGCTTGCCCGAAAATTCAGAGACGCCTTCATCGTCAACAAAAAGTTCCAGTTGAGCGAGACGCACCTCACAAACGTGAGGCAGCATAGAGACGAGTCGGTGTTAGATTATCTGAAGAGGTTTAACCTTGAGGCCATGCAGGTCAAAGACCCACAGGATCGAGTCTTGATCACTTCATTTGTGGGGGGACTGCGCAACACAAAGCTATATGAAAAGTTAAGCAGAAACCTACCACAAAACATGGATGAATGTGTGAATGTCGTCCATCGATTCTGTCAAGGCGAAGAGGCAGTGCGTAGGCACACCCAAGCCGAGTAGATGGACAACTCGAGGAAAGACGGTCGAGGAGCAAATAAGAACCAGTCTCGACAGCAAGATGTAGAAAGGAAAGCATCAGTTTGGGACCGCATCGAGGCTCCCGTTTCGGGCCGGTCAGAGAGAAAGGGGGGTAAAAAGGATAAAGATTTTACTCCTCTCAACCGGTCCCATACGGAGGTTTTATCAATCATGGTCTCCAAGAACTTGGCCAAGAGGCCACCTCCGATCAAAAAACCTCGAGAAAAACGAAGGTCGACAAAGTACTGTGAATTCCACGAGGATACAGGTCATTCAACAGAGGAATGTTTCGACTTAAAGAAAGACATCGAGGCTCGCATCCAAGAGGGGAAGCTAGACGAGGTCATTGACCGATCCCGTTCCAATGAGCCTAGGGGAAACGAGACTTCAAAAGAAAAAATCCTGACCAGGATAGAGGTCGAAGTCGAGAGAATCAGAGAAGAAGAGATCGATCCCCTAGACGAGACCGATCTCCTGATCACGATAGGGACTACTATGGTCAGGACCGCTATGATGATAATCGCCCAAATAATTACGTGAATATGATATTTGGGCCAGGGGAGAGTGAGAAGGGACGAGCCAGTCGAGAACTAGACGACAGCTCGAGGCCACGTAAGCAGTCAAGATTGACCACGGAAGTCGGGTATGGCCCTAGAGACGACGTCCCTAAGTCGACAAGTCATAGCGAGGGGTTAGTGATTGAAGCGGTTATCAGTCGCGCCAGAGTATCGAGGGTATGCGTCGATAATGGTAGCGCTGTGAATATCTTGTACTACTCGGCATTCCAGGGTATGAAGCTCAAAG
Organism: Gentiana macrophylla; assembly: GCA_026214975.1. NCBI lineage: Eukaryota > Viridiplantae > Streptophyta > Magnoliopsida > Gentianales > Gentianaceae > Gentiana > Gentiana macrophylla. Next base: position 53,294,386 of record CM047808.1, on the reverse strand, counting down.
AGAAAGATTTAGTGCCTATAGCCTCTCCCCTATTCGGTTTCACAGGACAGGCCGTCCATCCCATGGGTTCCATAAAGCTACTCACGACAGTAGGTGATGGAGAAAAACGGAGGACACTAGAGCTAAACTACGTGGTCGTTAAAGCTCCCTCCGCGTATAATGTCATTTTGGGTAGACCAGCCCTTTTCGAGTTACGAGCTATAATTTCGACGTTCCATAACAGTATGAAATTCCCAACTCGAAATGGTTCCCACGAAGTAAAAGGGGATATTGAGATCACCAGAAGCTGTAATTCGATAGTGATGAACGGTAAGATGGCGGTACAACAAGTCCTCGTCGAGGAACTTATTCCGAAAGAAGAGGAAGAGAAGTGTTGGGCCTCAAGTGAAGCAGTTGAAAATGTCAGCTTGTGGGAAGAGGAAGACGATCAGAGTGTCCAAGTCGGGGTCTGGATCCCGGCTCAGGAAAAGCGGTTATTGATCGACTTGCTGAAAGAGTTCAAGGACGTCTTCGCATGGAAGGCGTCCGACATGCCAGGTCTGCCGACAGACATCGCCATCCATAAACTCGAGATTGACCAGGCCGAAAGCCGCCAAGCGGAAAAGCGAAACTTCGCGAGACTGATTGGAAGCTATCGAGTCCAAGTCGGGAAGCTATTGTCGGCAAATATAGTAAAAGAAGTACTCTATCCAGAATGGCTTGCTAATCCAGTGTTGGTGAAGAAACCAGATGGCAGCTGGCGCATGTGCGTAGATTTCACGGATTTGAATAAGGCATGCCCCAAAGATTCTTATCCGCTGCCCAAGATCGACAGGTTAGTTGATTCGACCATCGGTTTTGAGGTATTCGCGTTCCTCAATGCATACAAGGGGTACCATCAGATTCTTATGGACCCTCGAGATGCGGAGAAGACCGTATTCATTACAGAGTTTGGCACCTTTTGTTATGTTACCATGCCATTCGGACTAAAGAATGCTGGAGCTACATACCAAAGGGCAGTCAATAGAATATTTGCGAAGCAGATTGGTAAGAATATGGAAGTCTATGTGGACGATCTACTCATTAAAATCCGATCGATGAAGCAATTTTTGGTAGACGCCAGGGAAGTATTTGAGGTGCTAAGAAATACTGACATGAAACTTAATCCAAAAAAGTGCACCTTCGGAGTGAGAACAGGCAAATTTCTAGGGTATATGGTTTCGAGAGACGGGATCCGAGCCAACCCTGACAAAATCGACACGCTAAATAATATGCCCGCACCTCGAAATATGAAGGAGGTTCAGAGACTCACAGGTCGGATGGCAGCACTGAATAGATTCTTATCTCGGTCAGCCCAGCGCGCACTACCATTCTTCAAGATTCTTCGAAAGCCCAGTCCTTTCCATTGGGACAGCGAATGTCAGACGGCCTTCGAAGAATTAAAAGCATATCTATCAGAACTACCTACTCTCACTTCTCCTCAAGAGGGGGAAAGGTTGTTAGTTTATCTATCGGTCTGCGAGGAAGCAGTGAGTTCGGTCTTGGTCCGAGAAGGGGAAAAGGGCCAGGTACCTATATATTTTGTAAGTAAATCTCTGCATGGTCCCGAAACCCGATACTCGCCAGCTGAGAAACTCGTATTATCGTTGGTACACGCTTCGAGAAAGCTCAGGCCATACTTTCAAGCCCATCCTATAGTGGTAGTTACAGACCAACCACTCAAGCAAATTATGGCGAGGCCCGACACGTCTGGTCGACTTGCGAAATGGGTAATCGAGATGGCTTAATATGATATCGAATTCGTGCCACGTACCGCGATCAAGGCTCAAGCTTTAGCAGACTTCTTAGCCGAAGGCATATCAGTGCAACTTGAGCAAGAAAAGCAAAGTCAGGAAGAACGATGGATGCTCCATGCTGATGGAGCCTCGAGCAAAGAAGGAGCAGGCGCAGGCCTCTTATTAGTCAGCCCGAAGGGAGAGGAGTTTCCATACGCTCTCCGATTCGATTTTAAGGCAACTAATAATGAGGCAGAGTATGAGGCGATTATCACTGGTCTGAAGCTCGCCCTTAAGCTGGGGGTCGAAAATCTCAACGTTTACAGCGACTCGCAATTAGTCGTTAATCACATCAAAGGGGAATACGAGGCTAAGGAAGAGACTATGAAGAAGTATTTGGCAGTAGTTCAGGGCCTCAAGCCGAGATTCAACTCGATTCAATTCGAACAGGTACCTCGAACTCGTAACAAGAGGGCCGACGCTCATTCCAAGTTAGCATCGATTTTCGCTCTCTAGCAAGAAGGTGTTAGTAGAGTTGCTAATGAGAAAAGAGCTATGAAGAGATAGAGGTCCACCGATATCTCAAAGAGCCACATGGATGGATCCGATTGTCCTTTACTTAAAGGACGGAATATTACCCAATGATAAGGTACAGTCAAGAAAGGTCCGACTACGATGGCTCGATATGCATTCTTCAACGACATACTTTATCGGAAGTCATTCACGAGTCCATGGTTGAGATGCGCGATCCGAGACAGAGAGGAGAATATCTTCTCGAGGAAATTCATAGAGGAGCTTGTGGAAATCACCGTAGGGGCTAGGATGTTAGCCCGAAATGCAAGCTCGCAGGATACTTCGGCCGTCAATGCAACGAGATGCGAATAAGTTAGTTCGTAGATGCAATTCTTGTCAAATTCACGATAACGTCTCTCATCAAGACAGGCACAAGAAATGAATGTCATCTCGCCGGCGATGGCCTTTCGACGCGTGAGGAGTCGATATTGTGGGACCCCTGCCCGAGCTCCAGGGAACAATAAGTTTGTAGTAGTTGCGGTGGATTATTTCACTAAGTGGGTAGAAGCCAAAGCTTTACCCGACGTCAAAGCAGCTACAATCAAGAAGTTCCTATGGGTCGATATCTTATGCAGGTATGGTATTCCGAAGGCTTTAATCTCGGACAACGGCACTCAATTCGAAGACCGAAGAGTCAGAGAGTGGTTAGCCGAGTATCATATCGACCAGCACTTCACTTCGGTGGCTCGTTCTCAAGAAAATGGTCAAGTCGAACAGACAAATCGACAGATTAAACTCGGATTGAAAAAAAGGCTAGAGGCTGAAGGGCGAGACTGGGCGTTACAACTCCCGAGCATCTTGTGGTCATACAAGACAGCTCCAAACTCATCAACGGGTGAAACACCTTTCTCCCTAACCTATGGGTGCGAGGCAGTTATCCCTGCGGAGATCGGCGTCCCTTCCCCCCGAGTTTTAGCGTACAATATTGAGACGAATGACCCCGACATCCGACAGGAGAAGGATAATCTCGAGGAGCGAAGAGAGATGGCCTCAGCCAGAATGGCAAGGTATAAGCAGAAGATCTCTCAATATTATTGTCACGGATTTTATCAACACAAAATAAACAAGTAATAATCCGGTTAACCTCAAGTATAAGGATCGTAGTAATAGCGGTTAATGCCGGGTCGATCTTACGGGGAACTAAACGATTGTGATTTCTAGTTTTTATCTAACTAACCTATGTCACGATTACTAAGCTAAATAGCGGATAAAACTAAACGAATACTGAAAATTAAACTTAATTAAAACGTAAAAGCGGGACGAAGAGATGATCTAAAGCCGTGAAGGATACGGGTCATGCGAACCAATTTAAACTAACTAATCTAAGATGCGATAAAAGTAAACTAACTAGACAAATTCAAGCTTTTAAGGATTTAAATCAAATTTATAACGAGCAAACGAGGATTGATCCACCTATCCAACAAGCATTGATTTCCTATCTCGATTATATTGCGCTTTTATCTAGGTTGTGATTCACCTCACCTAAACATGAACCCTAATTCCTTAGAAAGTTCATCTAGTAATCTATTATCTTCCGATGTAAGATTAACGCGTTTTCTAACCGAAGGTGCAAACTTTGTGTTTATAATCTAGTAATCAAACCTACTAACTTCCGTTATGATAGATTCGAATTACTATTCTTATTCATGGTGATCTAGGGTTTATTAAGACTTCCATCAACAATAAACAATCAACACATGTACATCTTCCGATATAAGAGCAATTTAAACATGAATAAGCATGAATAAGAAACAACCTTTATTAAAAACTCACAAAGATAATCGAAGAAAACGAAATCAACAATTGTTGGACGGCTTCACAATACTCGTTTGATGAAGCTTTTAGCCTCTGAACATCCTCAGCAACTCAAATTTGCAGAAATAGTGCATAAAAAGTAACTAGTTTTTAATCTAAACTAAGAGCATAAAAACGGGAATAAAAAGATGAAAAACGCAGCCTCAAGCCGCCCCTAGGTTTAGGGTTTTAAATAATGAGTGTATGATATCCTTGTGTGGAGAAAACAACCGCCTATTTATAGAGATTTGAGGCGGTTTCACTAAGTCGGCATTATGGACGCCCGTCTGCAGTAGGTGAACGCCCGTCCATTCTTCATATGAACTTCAAATCGGGCCGAGTCATGACCAAACGCTCGTCCAGACGGCGTCCACTTCAGCGTCCAAACATCCTGAATCAACTTCCCATCCCCGGACGCTCGTTCAATTCCATCAGACGCCCGTCCACTGGACGGGACCCGGACGCCAGTCCAATATGGTTGGATTTCGATTTCTTTATCTTTATCTCCTTTTAATTCAATGTAAATCATCATTATCTCTTCCTCCTTAATCAAATCCGACTTGATCATCTTTGGATCACCTCTTGAGCTCGAATTTGTGCTTCTATGACACATAAAAATATCGCAAAATGTAATATCGCTCAAATAATCATAACAAACATAATTAAAACACATAAATTAATCCTATGTTGCGAATAACTTATTTAAAATACCATTTGCTCGATAAATCCATTAAACGCTGCTTTTATACAAATTCATACAAATATGAGAGAAAATAACATAAAATATAGCGTTATAAATCGTATAAATTCACCCTTAACAACTCCCCCACACTTAAGCTTTTGCTCGTCCCGAGCAAAACAAAACAAAAATTAGGCTCGAGAGAAGAACAGACATCTAAACATGCATAACACATATCCAATAAATCAGAAGTTCACCATTGTGTGTGTGCATAGCCATAGAAAACTTCCACTATATCCAAACTCGAGAAACTCAAAGCAAAACTAGCTAATACCCCCTTGTCGACTAGTAATAAATGACACTCATAAGATGCACCTCAAAAACGTGATATATCCCGAAAAAGATGATCGAATGTATCTAGGGCCTTTTGAAATACTCAAAGGATAATCCCTACAACATATCTCACGGGCTTCTACTGGGGATAAGTGCATTTATAACTTAGTCTTATATACACTTCATAACACTTTATCAGTTGATTTAACTTTTTCACTTTAAACACACATTAGGATAAGCTATTGCCCTCATAGTAGAATAGGACATTTCGAGATAATACCCTACCTTACTCCAATCATAAGGCAGCTTTTCCTAACTGTCGTGAGCTTTTAGTCATCATAGTGGCATAGGACATACGTGGTATACCCTATCGCACTCAAATCATCGACTAGCTTTCGACACACCCAATTAATTCACTATTAATTCAACTTTTTCATTTTGACATTAGTTACGCTTTACTTATCACATTCAAACTTCTAGATATTCACAGTATAACATACTCGGAACTAAATACAAACTTTCATAAATCTCAAGATATATACGTAGCACCAAGTACATGACTTGTAAGAAAATCAAAAATCATTAATCCAAAACGGGGTATAGCTTTATAAAATAGCTCATCATTTACTATGGCTCGTGAAAAATAGTGTCGGGTGAAACAACTAACTTACCAAACATATGATATACAGCTTAAATGACTATAAAAATAGCGAACATTGAATCGAATTGCCTACTCGGGACAAAACAAAAACAAAAGTGTCGAAAAATTTCGAAAATTTTAGCTCATTTTGCATAGAAACATAGAAACATTACGAATTAAGCAAATGTGTAGATACATATCGAAACATTCCCCTCCCCCACACTTAAAAATCAACATGTCCTCATGTTGTGCAGAACGAAAGAAAAAGGAAAAGACTTAGCTGATCGAAACTCGAATCGTTGATCAGGCCGGAGCCAACATAATGACACTCTAGACTGCGTAACCAGATAATGTAGCTCAACGAAACCGCTAAAAATATACCTGCACGTCTTGACAAACATGGAACCATCTCGGGGAAAACGGGGAGTTATACCAAAATGAAAAGATATAGCAAATTCAAGGACTAACAAGAGATAAAGCATCCAATACAACCAAAAAGTATAAACTATGTCGAAATGAAAGTACGGGTGCCTTATGGCTTACATGATCCATCGAAAGAATAAATAGTAGCAACATCAAAAATTACAATGAACCATATAAGAAGAAAAAGTAGTAAAACCACACAAATGAAGGTAGCTAGGGCAAATCAAATCGAAAAAGATAGACAAAGAAAGTCAAGATTGCCCCGGAGCCGGAGTATCATCAGCCGGAGGATCAGAAGGTGGTGACGTAGCTCCAGCTGCCGAATCAGGCTGCTCCTCGTCAGAAGACTCAGACTCATGAAGGACATCGGCAATGGCCTGCTCAATCTCGTCAGAATAAAGATAATCAACGGTGCTCGGAGCGAAGATCCGGTCATCCCTTGGTTTCCGGTTCTCATTGAAACACTTCGAATCGTCAAAATGTTGTTCTCTGCGATCCCGAATATCACCCATCCACTCCCGTAAACTGTTGGCCATGCTCAACCGCATCCTAACTGCGGGAGATAAGGTAGGAAGTGTAGATGCTCGAGGCGGGACCGAAGATGAACCGGGCTCCTGTGGTGTCTCCATCCCAGACGGACCTGAAGGCTTACCCTTCTCACGCTGTATCGGCCCTCGGATTCTTCGGTTTGTGATCGGCCCCGTACTCAGGCACACCGGCATCGATACAGAGACTGTGGATCAAGTGAGGGATAATCAAGCATCGGGTATATACCTTCTGATTAATAGCCACCTCATCATATAACGCCTGCCCCACATTCACGCTCGTGCCAAATGTCAATGCGTATAACATGCCTAGGTCACCGATGTGAAAGTCGCGCAAGTTGTTCTTAGGCAACAACCGATTCTGAATAAACCGACACTGGACCTTCCAATCCTCCGTCCAGGTCGTGGTAACCAACTCCTTCCGGTCACCGCCCGGTCTTAACGTCCATGCCACGTCCGGACACACTTTTAACCTCAACTCCTCCAAAGGATCCTGCCCCAAACTCTGTCTATGTACAATCTCTTCCTTGTAGTCCCGACCCTCGAAAGCCGCTAAGTTGTATTTCTGATTAATCACTTCCGGTGTAAAAGGAACTTCTACCCCTCGAACCACGACTACCTTCCTCCCCAAATCGGTTTCCGAACAGTTAGCATAAAATTCCCGAACTATGGAGCTATTCACCGGGGTAGTTGGGATTGTCATCAAGGTTTCCCATTTCCGATCCTTGAGCAACTTAACGAACCCCGGATCGGCTTTGGCCTCCAAAATGGCCCGCTCAATCAACATCGTCCTCGAGAAATAATGCTGTTTAAACACATCGTGAGCTCTAGGGTTCACGAACCGACGAGGTAATGGCAGAGGAGGTACGGTTTTGGATTTCTTTCTAGGAGGGACAGCCCTAGGTACATCCGGTTCCTCTTCCCGGTAGCATCGATAGGCTTCTAGACGAATCTCCACCTCTCTCGAACTCTAGGCATCCGTACTCAAAGGCACATCGCCATCGGGCCTCGTAGTCGAGGTCGGCTCATCTCTCAAAGTAGCCCTAGTTTGGGTGGCTCTAGGAGGTTGTTCTCGTATACTCACACCCCGGTTGGGATCGACCAAAGTAGGATCAAACTCCTTGCGTTTCTTTCCGGCCTCCCTAGCCACTTCCTTTCCATGCCTCTTAACCACTCCTTCTTATGAACCATATTCAAGCTTAGACTAACCAAAACAACCCCGATTCACAACAAGATACCCGCTTAACATCCAAAGCGGGATTTCAAATCAACCAAACCACAACCACAACCATAACCATCACCAAACAACCCCAATGCATCACCCATCACAACACCATATCACCAAAACAAAGCAACAAGAAACAAAAAAGCAGAAAAAAAACCGAATTAAGGCAATATCCAAGTGAACGAGCCGACCGAAAATCGTACTCGCAAAAAACGTGAATAAAAACTAGAAATTTTGCTACTGAACTTACCAAGTAGGGTGAGTGGATGTTGATCGAGGTGGAAATCAATCCGTAAAACACCAAAATGGACTCCAAAATCGAATTTTTCTTCTGAAAACTCGGACTTGAATGGGGCCTGATTCTCCAAGAATATGGTATGTTGGGGAATTTGGTTATGAAAATCAAAGAGAGGGGATCAAGAGCGGCCTGTAGCACTCGGAATCGCTCAAAATGGTTTAGAAATGAAGATTTTAGGCCAAAAAGAGGGAGAGGAAACGGTTTGCGATTTGAAAAACTGGAAAGTGAGGGTTCATCGAAGCAGGGGGTATATATAGACAGATGTTGGACGCTCGTCCAACTCAGTGGACGGGCGTCCACTGGGAAATCGAGATGAAGCCGGACGGGCGCCCAGCTTCGGTAAACGCCGCCCAAGAGTTTAAATCTCATACAGATTGGAGGAAAATATCGGACGGGCGCCCAGGCTTTGTGGACGTCCGTCTAAGATTTGTCATAAGCGACAAAGGTCCAGCTTTTCGGACGGGCGTCCCAACAGGCCAAAAATGCAAAAATCATAAAATTCCATGCATCCCAATTTTAAAAGTACAGCGCTTATTAAACTTAATTTAAAACTTCAAAAATACAACCTTAAATCAAACAAAGTACATAAAATTCCTAGAACATAAAAACAAATAGAAAATAAGTGGGTTGCCTCCCACGGCGCTTTTTTGTTTTACGTCGTTTGCTCGACGAATAATCCTAACTAACGCTAGTCTCATAAATCTCGTCCCAATCCACCAAACGGATGAGACGACGAAGCATATCAATAGCGGAGGGAATCAAAGTCGCCTTTATACGCCCAATCATCTCCAAATTACCTCTAAACCTCTAAAATGTGAATCCTGGAGTACCAGTAGCGCTAGATCTCACAAAGATAGGGTCATTTAGGATCGTATATGGACGTCCTATAGCTTCCTCAGAGCTCCTCGGTGGTGAAGTCACTACCTCCCGAACAAATGGGTGCGATGAGAACATAAGTGATGGTCTTCGCACGGGTACTAAGCTCAAAATCTACGTGCAAGACTATAGTGCCTCCTGGTCCATCACCATCACATGTCCATCGTGGAATCCGACTAATGATGGGGAACTCCTCGGAAGAACTCCGTAATCCATACCTAAAAAGCACACTAACCGATGATATAAATACAAAAACTTAATCACTAAAACTTAAATAAACTAAAACCGAAATAAATAAAACACTAACAAATGACAATGTAACCTAACTAATATAATAAGGGATATCTAGGATGCCTCCTAGTAGCGCTTTTGGTTAATGTCGTTAGCTCGACACCATTGAAAAATCAGCCTGGTCAGGCCATTTGACTTTTCGCGCCACCACTACCTCGTGTAAGCTCGACGATGACAGTGTGTGGTGCAGCAGAAAAAGATCTCACACATGGGGTGAAATCTTTAATAGCTTTCCACATACGCTTGAACTTCCCATGGGTGACCTCTTCATTCTCTCGAGCCCTCTCGATGACGCTCAACTGACGCCCCTTTCAAACTCTTCCATATCAAGACTACCGCTAGAACTTCTTCGAAGGGTCACTTCCGTCATCCTCGGAGAACAAGTCGGGTGATAACTCGTTAAAGTCTTCGACTCGCGAACACCACATCCGAGAATATCGAGAAATTTAACAATCAAAGATGTCTCTTTAGGTTCACCAATATAGTGTTTGCACCTCTCGACCGTTGACTCAAACGGGTCACCACTATAACCACGGTTCTAGAACGCCTCCGGAATGATTTGGAGAATCTCGAAAGGGCCGGACCAACGTGTCCTTAACTTTCCAGAAACAGATGTAACCTAGAATTATATAGAAGAACTTGTTCGCGACATGGAATTCTCTTTTCTTAATCTTAGCATCGTGGAGTAGCTTCATCTTATCTTTACTAATCCTGGCACTTTCATAGGCCTGGAGTCCGACTGTCCACTCATGTAATCGCTTTGTAGTCGATGTTTCCCACAAGATTGGGAATCAAAGTTCGAAACTTTGTAGCCCAATAAGCTCTATGCTCTAACTCGACAGGCGAGATGACATGGTTTCCGTAGACCATTTGATATGGTGATGTACCCATGGGGGTCTTATAGGCGCCTCGATATGCCCACAAGACATCATCCAACTTTAGACTCAGATCTTTTCTATGATCATTACGCTTTTCTCAGGATCTTCTTTAAACTTTGGTTGCTTCTTTCAACCTCGACCACTAGTCATAGGATGGTATGGTGTGCCAATTTTATGCCGGACACCATATTTTTCGAGAACTTTCTGTGGGGTCGGTTGCGTAAATGCGTCCCTTCATCACCGATCAAGGCGCGTGGACATCCAAACCGCACAAAGATATTTTTCTTTAAAAATTTCATGACCGTTTATGATCATTGTGAGGAGTGGCTTGAGCCTCCACCCATTTGGACACGTAGTCTCACGCAGACTATGATGTATTTATTACCGCAAGATGATGGGAATGGTCCCATAAAATCGATACCCCATACATCAAAGACTTCGCATTCGAGGATGGGTTTTAAAGGCATGTCAAAACGCCTTGTCGAGTACCGGTTCTTTGGCACCTATCACAAGCTTTACTGAAAAGCTTCCGTATCTTTAAAGATCGTGAGGCCAATAGAAACCGGATTGAAAGATCTTAGCAACGGTTTTCCAAGGACCAAAGTGACCTCCTGTGGGTCCACTGTGGCAATTGCTCAATGATGTCACGTTGCTCGATTCGGAATACATCTCCTAAGCAAACCATCTTTACAGATCTTGAAAAGATAAGGTTCATCCCAAACGAAATATTTTAAATCCGAGAAGAACTTTTTCTTCTCCTCGATAAGACATCTCTCGGATCGAGATAACGGCCATGAAGGTAGTTTACAATGGAAGAATACCATGGAACATCGGAGGACAACCGCCTATCAACATAATGTTCTCTGAGGGAAAGTAAAGATCTATATCATCCGGTTCATCCTTTTCCTCACTTAACATTCTAGAAACGTGATCCGCCACTACATTTTCACCGCCTTTTTTGTCCTTAATTTGAACGTCAAACTCTTGTAGGTCAATATCCAACGTAGTAAGCGCGGTTTAGCCTCTTTCTTAGTCATCGATAATAGCAGCAAAGCGGCGTGATCACCCACACGATCACTTGAGCTCCTAACAAGTAACTACGAAACTTGTCCATAGCAAAGACTACGCCGTAGTTCCTTTCAAGAGTAGTATAGTTAACTTGAGAGGGGTTCAATGTGTGACTTATGTAATAGATAGGCTGGAACTTTCCCTTGATCTTTTGCCCTAGAACAAAGACTCAACAAAGATAGTTTGATGCGTCGCACATAAGCTCAAATGGTAGGTTCCAATCAAAGCGATATAAGAATTGGAGCGATATTAAACGATCCTTAAGCTCCTCAAACGCTTGCTTGCAGCTCTCATCAAAATTAAACTCAACGTCTTCCTTTAGTAAAGTGGACAGGGCTTGGCTATCTTGGAGAAATCTTGAATGAACCGTCTGTAAAAGCCGACGTGTCCAAGAAAGCCTCTCACTTCAAGCACATTTTAGGATAGCTCATCTTCTCGATAGCTTCTACTTTTGCCTGTCAACTTCTATACCTTTGGTTTTTGAGATCTTGTGGCCAAGAACTATTCCTTCATCTACCATGAAATGGCATTTTTCCCAATTAAGTACTAAGTTCTTTTCCACACATCCGGATAACACTGATCAAGATTGTCAAGGCAATCATCAAAAGATCGACCAAAACCGAAAAATCGTCCATAAAAATCTCCATACACTTTTCTACAAGCCCGTCAAAGATGGCTAGCATACATCGCTGAAATGTAGCTGGGGCATTGCAGAGACCGAACGGCATTCGTCTGTAAGCGAATGTACCATAAGGGCAGGTGAAGGTGGTCTTTTCTTGGTCAGCTGGATCAATGGGTATCTGGAAATATCCTGAATATCCATCTAGGAAACAGTAGAATGCGTGTCCCGCCAGACGCTCGAGCATCTGGTCAATGAATGGAAGGGGAAAGTGATCTTTCATGGTTACCTCATTGAGCTTTCGATAATCGATGCAGCATCAGTAACAAAGATGACAAGCCTCAATGCAATTTCTCTCCCTTCTCATTCTTCTCAATTGTAATTCCACATTTTTTGGGAACTACTTGAGTCGGGGAAACCCATTCACTATCCGCGATGGCATAAATGATTCCCATGTCCAGAAGTTTAATGATTTCTTTTTTAACGACTTCTTGCATATGAGGGTTGAGCCTTCTCTGGGGCTGTCTGACACACTTTGCACCCTCATTCGTCTTGATCTTGTGCATGCAGATGTCAGGAGATATTCCCCTGATATCTCCTACTTGCCAACCAAAAGCTTTTTCATTCTTCTTCAAGACGTTGATCGCCATTTCCTCTATCTGGAAAGCTTGGCGGATATGATTAAAGGAAGCTTGTCGCCTTCTCTTAAGAACACATACTTAAGATGTTTAGGTAACGGCTTCAACACCAAATCCGCAGGGGGGTCTTCTAAACTAGACTTGAGATCTCCACTTTTCAACTCAATATCATTGAGTTTACTCTGTGGTCCCACCGCCAAAGCTTCTCCTTCCAACAGCTCTTCCTCAAAATCAGCTGCTAGTTGATCCAGATTCACCCTACCATGAGTATTCAGATTATCAACTAATCGCTCATATTCCGCTTCTACAGCCATGACTTGCTTATCCATATAGTCGGTGAAATCATCCGTCATATAATCAATGGAAAAGCCGTTGGAGGGCCGAGAGGTACTTGAATGGACTTTAAGACATTGTAACTCACCTCTTGATCACCAACTCGGATAGTCACTTGCCCACCATCGCAGTCGATGAGGGCTCTAGCTGTAGATAAGAAAGGTCTTCCTAGAATCAAGGGAACGTTTTCGTCTTTCTCTATATCTAAAACATACCAATCAACTGGAAAGGTAAATCGATCAATCTGAACCAAAACGTCTTTTAGGATCCCTGAAGCTTTCTTAGAAGATCTATCCGTGAATTGTAAACTCATAGTAGTGGGTTCTAGAAGGCTTTGTAAACCGAGCTGTTTGCATACAGACATTGGCATAAGGCTTATAGAGGCACCTAGATCACACAAAGAATTTGGGAAGACTAGACCTCCCATTAATACTGTAAGTACGAATTTTCCAGGGTCGCCTCTTTTAACTGGTAAGTTTTCATAATTAATCATGGAACAATCCTCACCAATATGCCTTTCCATGCCTGCTAATTTCTTTTTCGAAGACACGACATCCTTGATAAATTTTGTATACTTAGGCATCTCGACTAAGACATCCGATAATGGAAGATTCACCTGAGTATTTTTCAAAAGGTTTAGTACCTTTTCATACTTCTTATCCTCAATCAAGGGAATGTTGCTCTTTCTCGGTGGAAATGGAAGTTTTTAAGGTCATCCTCAGAGAAAACCTTTTTTGAGGATGCACTAACAGCTCTGTCTTCCAGATCCTTCCAACGAACAGTTTTTTCAGATTTCTTAGTAGTCGGGGGATCAGCCTCCTGACTTTCGCTTGCTTTTTCAGTCCTCAAAGGATCAGCCACTTGAGGATCGCCAAATTCTTCACCTCTCAGGGGATCAGCCACCTGAGTTTTCTCTTGCTGATTGAGAAGTGTAGGTGCTCGGCTTCCCTCCCCGCCTTATCAATGGCGAGGAGGGGCTAGTGGTTTCGGATGGGAAGGACCACTAACTTGAGTACCGCTCCTTAGATTCATTGCACTGGCCTCCTCCTTACCGTATTGAATTGATGGCACGAGGTCAGTACATGGGCCTTTGTTCAAATCAGCCTGAGCAACTTGACCACCCTTTGGATTCTTCTCAGTGAAACGAGGCGGTTAAACGCCTGGGGTCTAAAGCCAAGCTGCTCACCAGGTTGCCCAATTTGTCTCTCAAGATTCTTCATCGATCTACTTTGCTCCTCCAACTTAGCTTCAAGATTTGTAGGTTGGGAGGGGCCTTGAGAGTTTTGGAGATTTGGAGCATAGGGCTGGCTGGGCCGACTTTGAAATTGAGAATTTGAATTGGAAGGCCAATTCTGATTGAATTTTTGTGTAGGATTGGAAAAATTCGAGTTTTGATTCTGATTAAACCCAGGGTTTCTGTTGAAATTCTGATTCGAATTAAAATTCGAATTAGGATTGAAATTTGAAGATGGATTAAACCCTTGGTTTTGAAAATTGCCCTGGCCAGGAAACTGATTGAACCTTTGATTGTTCTGGCCATAAAATGCATTCACTTCCGCATTCTGTCCGTTCATAGGCGCGAATTTAGAAGTGTGCCCCCACCTCGTCACGCTTTGACATGTGACTTGATTGTACCGTCCCATAGTCATGAACAACATTCACTTGATAAGGTGCAGGGGGCATTAAATTGACATTGGCCATTCATATGGCCACCGACAAGAATTTTTTATGTCTGAACTCGAGGGTTCGTGGAAAGAAGAAGTTTGATTTATAGGATTGGAAACTTGAGGTGGTACCATCTGCTTTGCGAAGATGGCAATCAAACTTTGTAAATTGACTTCCTCAACCTTGGGAGGAGGAGGTGCTTGAATTGCTTGATAAGAGGGGCATAGTTGTACTTTGCAATGTCCTCAAACAACGCCCATCCTCATCAGCGTTTTCTTGAAATGCCCCAGAGGAGCTATTGACCATGCCTTTTGTAAGCTCGGTCAAACCATCAAGAATGTATTGACTTGCCTTTCCAAAGGCAAGCCATGGTGGGGCACTTTCTAAGAAGGGACTTGAATCTCTTCCAACACTCGAAGAAAGATTCATTCTCTTTACGATAGAATGTGAAAATGTCATTTAAGCACTCGGGCCGTCTTTGAAGGTGGAAAATATTGACTCAAGAACTCCTTTTCGAGTTCTGCCCAGGTGGTGATAGATTCAGATGGGAGAGAGGTGTACCACTCTTTAGCCTCCCCTTTCAACGAAAATGGAAATAGTTTAAGTTTGATAGCATCCTCACTTACTCCTTGGATGCGTGTAGTACCGCATATCTCTAAGAATGTGTGTAAGTGGGTATGCGGATTCTCTGATTGGTAGCCGTGAAAAATTGATGCGTGCTGCATCATCTGGATAAGTCCTGGCTTCAACTCAAAGGTTTGTGCAGTAATGGCTGGAATAACAATAGCCGGGTTGACCTTGACTTCGCCTGGCATGGCGTAATCTGCTAACGTACGTCTATTATCAGCGGCCATTATCACAAAATCAGTGATTTCTCTTGTTAGTTGTTCTTCAAGATCTCGCTCGCTCTCTCACGCGCGAACCGCGGAACGGAAATTCCGCTGTTGGCCGGACTACGGTTCGCTCGGGGTCAGGGGTGTATATTAACGGTCCCTTTTGACTCCGAGTTTGCATAAACCGGACCAAAAACAAGTGGAACAAAACCTAAAAACTAAGAAAGTAAAAGCCTAAACTAAAAATTAAAAGCCTAAAGAGAAGAACGGGAAAGAAGAAAAGGAAACAAAAGTGTTGAGGAAAACAAGACCAGACGGACGTCCAAAAGATTGGACGGGCGTCCAGATGAAATTGAGATCGGACGGGCGTTTAGTAATTTAAACGCTTCGTCGATGACGAATATACCTGAACGGGCGTCCAAAATTTATGGGCGCTTCGTCTAAGTGAATAAAACCGAGCAGAAATTGATAATTTTCCAGCCGGACGGGCGTCCAATATCCTGGCGCCCGCTTGCTCACGGGAAACTTAGAAACGAAGCGAGAATTTGCGAGAGAATAAAAGAAGGTAAGAAAGAACGTCAGAAAAACAGAAAGACAGAAGATCTAACTCCAAGAAAACTACTAAGGGAAAGTTTTAAACCCTAATTATCTACTTAACAACTACCTAAAACAATTATCAACTAAAAACAGGAATTTAAAACGAAATAAAACAGAAAAAAAAAAAAAAAAAAGCAAAAAAGCGAAACGAAAACAAAAACTAGACAACCGTCCGGTTCCCCGGCAACGGCGCCAAAAACTTGTCACGGATTTTATCAACACAAAATAAACAAGTAATAATCCGGTTAACCTCAAGTATAAGGATCGTAGTAATAGCGGTTAATGCCGGGTCGATCTTACGGGGAACTAAACGATTGTGATTTCTAGTTTTTATCTAACTAACCTATGTCACGATTACTAAGCTAAATAGCGGATAAAACTAAACGAATACTGAAAATTAAACTTAATTAAAACGTAAAAGCGACGTAAGAGATGATCTAAAGCCGGAAGGATACGGGTCATGCGAACCAATTTAAACTAACTAATCTAAGATGCGAGATAAAAGTAAACTAACTAGACAAATTCAAGCTTTTAAGGATTTAAATCAAATTTATAACGAGCAAACGAGGATTGATCCACCTATCCAACAAGCATTGATTTCCTATCTCGATTATATTGCGCTTTTATCTAGGTTGTGATTCACCTCACCTAAACATGAACCCTAATTCCTTAGAAAGTTCATCTAGTAATCTATTATCTTCCGATGTAAGATTAACGCGCTTTTCTAACCGAAGGTGCAAACTTTGTGTTTATAATCTAGTAATCAAACCTATTAACTTCCGTTATGATAGATTCGAATTACTATTCTTATTCATGGTGATCTAGGGTTTATTAAGACTTCCATCAACAATAAACAATCAACACATGTACATCTTCCGATATAAGAGCAATTTAAACATGAATAAGCATGAATAAGAAACAACCTTTATTAAAAACTCACAAAGATAATCAAGAAAACGAAATCAACAATTGTTGGACGGCTTCACAATACTCGCTTGATGAAGCTTTTAGCCTCTGAACATCCTCAAGAACTCAAATTTGCGTAAACAAAGGCATAAAAAGTAACTAGTTTTTAATCTAAACTAAGAGCATAAAACGGGAATAAAAGATGAAAACGCAGCCTCAAGCCGCCTTAGGTTTAGGGTTTTAAATAATGAGTGTATGATATCCTTGTGTGGAGAAAACAGCCGCCTATTTATAGAGATTTGAGGCGGTTTCACTAAGTCGGCATTGCGGACGCCCGTCTGGTAGGGTGAACGCCCGTCCATTCTTCATATGAACTTCAAATCGGGCCGAGTCATGACCAAACGCTCGTCCAGGCGGCGTCCACTTCAGCGTCCAAACATCCTGAATCAACTTCCCATCCCCGGACGCTCGTTCAATTCCATCAGACGCCCGTCCACTGGACGGGACCCGGACGCCAGTCCAATATGGTTGGATTTCGATTTCTTTATCTTTATCTCCTTTTAATTCAATGTAAATCATCATTATCTCTTCCTCCTTAATCAAATCCGACTTGATCATCTTTGGATCACCTCTTGAGCTCGAATTTGTGCTTCTATGACACATAAAAATATCGCAAAATGTAATATCGCTCAAATAATCATAAAAACATAATTAAAACACATAAATTAATCCTATGTTGCGAATAACTTATTTAAAATACCATTTGCTCGATAAATCCATTAAACGCTCGTTTCTTATACAAATTCATACAAATATGAGAGAAAATAACATAAAATATAGCGTTATAAATCGTATAAATTCACCCTTAACAATTACAATGCCAGAGTGAAATACAGATATTTCAAGGTCGGAGATCTAGTGTTGAGGAAGAATGAGGCAAGTCGACAGAAGGAGATCGGGACACTCTCCCCGAACTGGGAAGGCCCGTATCAGATTCTAAAAGTCCACCCTAAAGGTTCATATCAACTAGGTCGAGTAGACGGAACCACAGTTCCTCGACAATGGCACGCGAATAATTTGAGGAAATTTTACGTCTAAGCCTTAGTCGATCAGTTTGATTCTACTCGTTTCTAAAAATTGTAATCAGTCCATGAGACAGTTCTATCTTCGTTATGATAAATGATGATTTCTTTTTCTACATTTTTATTAAGTCATTTTTGTAATATTCTAAGTCCAAAAGGACACGAAGTTACACTCGACAAAGTATGGAGACATCCGAAAGTCGGAGCTCCCGACAACGCCATAAGCATATAATGCAGAAGGCAAAAAGAAGACTCGCAAGGTCGGGTCAAATGTCCAAGTCAAAAGCCTAACGTACTTAAGGGTCGAATAAGGCAGACAAAGGACGGTTCGCAGGGTCGGGCCAAACGTCCAAGTCGGAAGTCTAAACAGCCAAGGGCAGCTAGACCGGGACAAGGACAGTTCGCAATGTCGGACTAACTCGAAGATCTAGCAAGCCTATAAGGCTAGAAAGCCAAGGCAACTAGGTCGACCTAAAAGCCATATAAAGCCCAAGTGCGTTATGAACTGAAATTGATAAACCACTTGGGGGGAGCAATAATACATCGACAAGGCAGAAGCAAACAGAGCCAAAGGCTCGATAAGCAAGAAAGCCAAAGACAGTAACAAATGAGAAAGTAAATAACAACAAATAGAGAAACAAAAGGGCAGAAATTTCAAAACAAATCAAGGCCAGGTCGAAAAAACCAGCCATTATACAGTGAACATTCACCCAAGTCGACTTAAAGTTAGTTAAATTTACAAATAATTGCAAAGTTCGAAAGAAACAAGATAACTAAATAGAAGCATCAGGAGTCGGGGTCGGAGTGGCATCTTCTGGAATCGGCGTAGGAGCAATAGCAGCGGAAGTCACATTATCAGGAGTCGGGCTTGCTGTGGGAACACCATACTTCTGGGCAAGTGATATACCCTGTTGAAATTCATCAAAGTACAGGTCATACAGCGCCTCCGAGTCAGGGTCATAACAGCCAGGCTCTTCAAGCTGGTCGATCTCGACTTCCGGATAAGCCTTCTTTACTTGGTCCACCGCCTTGGTGAATCCTCCAAGTATAGCGGTCTGCATGATTACGTCGAGGTCCTTACCCAACTCTTCAGACTTCCGATACTCGAGAATCGTGGCAGCTCTTGCTTCCTCAAGCTGCCTAGGGACTTGGTCTAGTTCGGCCTTCAACTGATCTCTCTCTCGGCGGTGGCGCTCCCGTGCCGATTCCTCGCCGAGTCTCTTTCGAGTGGCCTCTCTTCCGGCCGCAGCCCAGATCTCTCCTTAGCTCGGCAATGATAGCTTCTCGCTCCTCCTTTACCTTCTATCTCAACAAATGGTCGCTTTCTTGAAAACATTGAGCTGTGATTCCGGACTGATGACACTAGTGACTCGATAGCAAGCTTGTCGTTCAACCTCCGAATCTGTGTCTTGACTCTTCTCCTCGCCTCGGACGGCGTGCTCATACGTCGAGAAGCCTCTCGACTCATAAAATAGTGCTGCCAAAAAGGAAAGGTTAAGGCATAAGCTTCGAGAGGGGCAAAAAAGAAGAAATGAAATCGACAAGAGTTAGTGTTTACCACGCGACCAAGCTCTCGGAGGTAAGAGGCCAGGACCTGATCGTCCCAGCCTTCTGACATCATCGGCCGACATCTCACCCGAGGCGAAGAAGATCGAGAGAAGGCCTGATAAGTCTGGCCTTTTTTGCCTGTTTCTGCTGATCTCTCACCAGCTCTTCAAGTGCCGACCTCTTCTTCTGGAACCGGGCTGCTTCAGAGCCGGAGACTTCTTCACTCCCTCCGACAGTAAAGTCGATAATCTCATCTCCTTCACGTATCGACCGATGTTCATGGGTGAGCCCCCCCGAGGTAGAAGGCGGAGTCGGTTGTGTGACAGGGGTAGTTGTCTCAACGCCCTCAGTCGAATCATCGACATGAGCAGGTCTTTCCTCTGACGCTGGGGGAAGGACTCTCGACCTAGATGCAATGACAAGCAGTTAGCCATCGCGAAGCCTTTGGGACAACGACCTTTGAAAATCTTCCCACTACGCAAATAAAAAAGGGAGTCAGTATAAGAAATAGAAAAGATACAACTTCAAAAAGCAATAAGACTTAGCAAACAAAATAATAAAGCTTCCTACGGTTTTCTTGACCGACGGCATGAAGGCCTATACAGGGCGAGGGCCCCGCCTCCTCGAGGCGGGCAAGGCCGTAAGGAGACTCAGGTCCTGTGTAACCACCTCGAATGTGAATCTCTCGAGAGAAAGAGCTTCGTTAGGTGCGGCCTCCCGACCCAGTTTGTCATCCCTTCCCTCTCTCGACCTCCATGTTTACATAGGATTATCCGACCCATGTCGGAGAAAGAAGAACCTAGGCTTCCAATTTCCATGAGATGAAGGTCCTTTAGACACGAACTCATGACGATTGGCGCGCTTCTGAAACGTGTACCACCCCGAATCTGGCATCGCAGCGATCTTGTGCCACCATCGAAACAAAGGGACAGTAAAACCGATACCCGCGACTCGGCAGGCAATCGAAAACCCATCGAGTCCGGATGGCATTCGGGCCCAGTTGAGATACGCCAATCTCGTAATGGCGAAGAATTGCCTGACCGCCCGGACATAGGGGAACCTAGCCCCATCGACAAGCCGGGCCTCATGATCGTCATGTAACCCTTCACGGGGCTCATCGGCAAATTGGTGGTGGCCGGAAGGAGCCGAGCCACGATTGAGGCTAGATAGCCCATATCTCTGCCTTGAGCTTGGTTGAGATCGTCCATGGTAAGACAGAAGTGCACCCCTTAGGCCTTTTTCCGTCCATTCTCGTGGACAATTTCTTGGGCTCTCTGATAGTACCTAAGGGCTCCTTAGGATTTGAGGTAGGGGTTTGATCGGAAGGCGGATATGGGTGTTTGATCGCTGAGAATGAGACTCCTCTATCCTATCAGAAATTGTAGCACTACTAGACATGGATAGATTCAAGCAAGAACGGTAAGAATACAGAGAAAGAGGATAGCAGAAAGAACGCTTACTTGTATTCTGAAGAGAAAATGGAGAAATTGGATAGGCAGAAATGATTTTCACCGTCTGGTTCTTCTCCCCCTTTTATGCTTTGTTGATGCCAAATGACAATGAAAAGACGTGATTAGGGGGGTTACTAGTAGTTATAACTCCCCCATGAATCGCGAAAATCAAGTGTGACATCATTTATGGCAGAATACGAAGAGATAGTGCGCTCTGACGTCACAATGAACGGCCACGATTGGCTGGGGTGACAGGTGGCATACGAAGCGGTTACACAATTTCCCGCCCAAGATCTAGTCCAACTCGAAGATGATTTCAAACTGGCATATCTGACCTCGGACAACGGAAGCCGCCTCTCTCAGGTCTGGGGGGCTTATGACGATACCGGGTTACGCACCTCGATATATCATCATCGAGTGGGCATCTTGGGTTAAATATTTACCAAGGCACAGGAACCAGATAAGGTATACAGGTCGGACTATTGACTTGGTAGCATGGCACGCGTGTCGACCCTCGAGCCCGAAGTATATCTAGGAGCTCGAGGTCATGACTATCGACTTACAGGCAGTGCAGGACGTGGGTTCCAGGAGTCGATCTTCCCAGGTCGGGCAGATCGATATCGAGAACAGAGTCCACACCAGCTATGTTGGCCCAATATCCACCGGATAACTTGGGCAATGGGTAAAGCCCAATTAAGGGTAAATATGACAACAGCTACAAACCGACTCATATTAGGGTTAGGTCATGCATTGTCCTTATAAATACAACGTTCCAGGAACTACGTATGGCTTGATTCCTGGAATAATAACAGGATACGTAGGCACTCTAAGAATCCCACTTAGACTCAGCCGTAAACATACAAGACCCCTTCTTTGTTCTTGGTATTAAGGTTCTTGATTATTCATCAATAACATAAGTAAAAGCCCTTATCTTTAAGGTGACATAATTCGTCATCGTCATAATGAATTTCAGCGATTATTGAGAAAGACATGAATGACAAAGCTTAATTACATTGTGGGCAGATTGATTCAGAAGTATTATCCCTATGTCAGAATGGCCAAAGAAAAAGTTGACATTCAAAGAGCTCGGGAGAAATGCATCAAATATGTTTTCTTTTTTCATTAATCTATTGGCATTGTTCATATAAAGGATGAACACATCGTTTCTCTGTTCTTTGTTCTCTTTTATATATGATTAAAAAAAACATTTGCGATTGTTGATTAATTTACTCTTCTAAGCACAATTTTCGATGTTTATATGGCAATTTACTAATTTGGATGGATTGCATTCTATCGTGTTGTGGTAAGTTCTGCAAGCGTGATGAAGTGGCTAAATAGTTCATGGAGATATTTTGTAGAGATCAAAGTGATATAACACGGCTTCTTTGAAGAACATTCATGATGATTCGGTTTGTACATATTGACGGACTGAAATTTTTATTGTTCTAATATTGTTTGTTGGCTTGTCTGTGAGAGGAGGGGAGGAAACGAACGAGAGAAAAAGATGGAAGTTGATAAACTCATGATTAAAATAATATGCTTATGTAAGCTTGCATTAGAATTCAAGCAGAGAAACCAGAGTTTGGCATCAACTTTTAGTGTTTGATTGATTATTGATAATGAATTGATGAGAAACCCATACATCATTTTGTACAATTTCATGGGATGAGATCACCATCCACTTTGTATGCCTAATTTGATTATGCAAGTAAAAAAAAGCGACGTCATTTCATGTGTGTTTTATTTCTTGAAGAAAATAAAATAAAAACAGAAAACCAAAACCAAAAAATAAAACACACATGAAATGACGTCGCTTTTACTTGATAATCAAATTTGTATACACATAAATGGACAGGGTGATCTCATCCCTTCACATGTAGGCTCAAGTTTATTTTTATTTTTTTGTTTATAATGATGGTGATATTCATTCGAGTTTAATGTGTTGCTAACTTACGTACATACACATTTTATAAATTTGAAAACAGATATTACAAACAAATCATGTTGATATTGCTGAAATACAAACAAATCCTGTTGTTTAAACGAGTTTGTTTGGATTAAATTTACTTCGTATCCATTGACTGAATTTTGGATGGAATATTGTTTAGATTAGTGCATCCCATTTTTTCCTAATACAAATATGGTGTGTGCACCTCCAAAAAAAGTAGAAGAAAAAAAAAACAATTTGTTGTGTGCGTGCGTTATTATCTAAGCAGTAATGTGGCATGAACGCTAAATCACGAAAGACTCATTTATGAATATTAGAAATGGGATAAAACCGTTTCAAGTAAAGGTTTTTAGCCGATTTTGTAGGAGAGTTGTTGCAAATTGTTTCACCAACATATGCAAACATGATTTGATCGGGAAAAAAATCAGATTTTTTTAGATAAAAAAAAGAGTTGTTATTTGAGTAATTATGACACTGCAGTTGCTAAAACCAAACAAGTTTTTTAAATAAAAAAAAAAACGTGATTAATGTAGGAAAAATATAAGGTGGTCAGATTGTAAATGGTTAACTATTTATGAAGTATATATATTTAAGAAAATACTTGGATGTGATACAGTTTCTGTGATAATCATTTGCAACTGAATACGTGGATTTACTATGATATAGGATTGGAGAGATGGTGGAATGTCTCTATGTTCCTCTATCTCTTTTTTGAACTATCGGAAAATTGGATCCTGAAATAATGGAGAGATAAGAACAACAGTTGAGAATTTGGGGAAGTTGGGTTTCTGACAGTACACAATTTATTTTACGGGCATGAGCTGGGTCATTAGAAGATTGTGGGTGTAATTTCTGGATAATCAGGTTAAATTACTCTTTCAAAATCTTGGTTAATATTGTTTTTTATTTAATTTCTTTCAAAATCCTAATCTGGTTGTGATCTTAAAGGAACTTCTAATATTTAGTGGAAATCACCACTCATTATGTTCGAAGTTTGCCACTTTAAATGCATATTAAGATAATGAGTTTCTTGCATGGTCTATCCTATTTCATTAGTAACGGGTTTGTTCTTATTGTTGTTGCAAGAAATGATATGCAGGTTGAGCTTGGGGAATTTTCATTATTTTGTGTGAGATTAACCATCGACAATCAGTGGGCCGGGGATCGATAATTCAGTCAATTAATATCCATTTCACCATTTTAGGGTTTTTTTTAACACTTCCTACAGCAAGAGAAATGTATAATGGTTTACATTTGTTGGAAGGGAGATCGCTAGCAGCAGATTATCTCAATGGTCGTCGGAAAGTGATAGGAACCCTTCGGCAAAAAAAAAAAACACAATTGACGAGTTTATAAATGATACTTAACTCATTAGAGCATGTGATTTGCTTTTATTTTATATTTTTATTTTGTAGATGGTGCTTGGTACGTAGCTGGTATGATGTTTTTGACTGATTTGAAATATTATTATGATTGTCAAATTTAATTTATGCATGTCTCAAAAGAATACGAACCCATAAATTGCAAGTCGAAAGGAATGGGATTGTAACAAGCTTAATGACATTGGAGTAAATTATATATTCATATTTATGCAATGTTATGTTGAGTGTATTTTAATTGGGAAACCATCAAATAAGGCTAAAATGCGATTTTATGTAAAATAAATAAATGGGAAGTTTTGATTTTTTATTTTTGTTTGGTTTCATATTTAAAACATGTCCCATTCATTATATACAATTATCATTACTCCTAGAAGTTTCACCGACTTAGTCTTAATCCTAACAAACATTAAACTTAACACCAACAAATATTAAAATCTTCCTAATTGTATCGTAACAAACACTATTTTAGAGGATTAAGGATCGGAGAAAGGTATGGGCAACGATTTCCGGTTTATTTTGAGTGTTTTTTACAATGTAATTTTTTGAAAGGACCGGGTATACCTTAGATGAAAACAAATTGGATTCAAAACCAATATTTATCAATGAGTTTCTCATTAACATTTTAAAGATAAATAGCACACATCATCCAAATAATAAAACCATTATTGTGCTATTATACATTTTTTTTTGGGACTTATTATTGTGCTATTATACCCTATCATTGTATTTGTTACTTTTTTACATCTATTTATTACTTAAGGTTATATATAAACATTACACAAAAGATGAGTTTATATATAAAAGTATAGATGCCAAGAATTCTCAGTGTGGCAAAAAGGAACCAGAAGTGAGTTCTGATATGAATATAGAGATAGATTCATACCACACTCTCCGAGGCACAGGCAACCGAAAGAAGTATCATTTATGTTAAGTCACCATTGTTCCAGATGGTGTTAACAGATCAACTTAAAGTGTGTATCAGTTCACAAATAGATCAACAGACTTAAGGTTTGATTCATAAATTACCAGAATTTCATCAAACCATTTTAATCGAGAGGGGCATGCAAGTGATGCAAGTGTAAGTGAATCATCCATCAGGATTTTAACAAAGATATAATCTTATTTCTTCAATAACATGTCTGTATGATGCCATATTTCTGATTCAGAGGAATCAAAATGGTAAAACATATGTATTGAGTCATCAATCATAAAACACATAAAGCACACAACCTGATTTCATCAATCTAGTGATTTTGAGTAATTAATAGAAATACAATCTCATCGATTTCGCCAAGTCTGACTGATTAGATCATAAATCTATATTTGATTTCACCAAAATATTTAATCGAAAATCATAAAACAAAGTTATAATCTCGGCTTATTTTACATGAACCGGATTTAAGTTGATTTAGGACCTGATTTTATCAATCTAATATCCTTGAGTCATCAATCGAAACATAATTTCAACGATCTCGTCAAGTATAACTGAGTGGTTCATATATCGAAAATCGATTTCACCAAGACCCTGACTTGAAATGCATAACACAGATACATGAGTCTTAGTTATACATGAGCCAGATTATCAAAGATCTAAATTTTACCTTAGTGTTTATGATGCTAAAAAAAACACAGAAGCAAAACGGTTGCATCTTTAATATATTTCAGACCTCGTATAAGCAATTAATCTATGCAGCCGATTCAAATAGCAATTCGATTTTTGAAGTTTCAATATTCAGAGAAGAAAACAAGGTGTTGAGGCATGGGTATAGTCTAGATTTGGAGAAGAAATTAGGACGAAGGTTTTTCTAACAAGAAGGAAGAGAAAAGTGGAGGATATATTTTGTTTTTGAGAGTAAATAAGGGAGAGACGGTTGGGGCTTTTTGTGTGAAAAGATTCTAGGTTAGTTTGGCTTTATATTGTAGGGAAAATTATTTATTTGTTTGTTTTAATTTAGTTTTATTTTTGTTGAAGGCTGAGAATGGGTAAAGGGACGGGTTTGAGTAAATGGAGCTGGATAAGTCTATTTTGGCCAAGCAAAGAATGTTATAAGGTTTAATAAAATGGGCAGGCCGATTTTAATGTAAAGGTTGGCCCAATCATAATTTGTACATATTTCTGGGTCAAAATAGTGTGTAGGATCATATTTGCATTTTATATTGTTACAACACCATATCATATAAAATGGTGATGATAAAATTATCTCACGCACACATATAGTTTTAATCATTTATGATGTATTTCAGGGTACCTGCAAAACAAAGAAATGCCTTTGTAAGTCATATGACTTCTGGGCAGGGTTAGTGACAGAGAAAATAATATATGGCACATAATTAAGGTACTGTAAAATTAATCAAACCACATATGGATCATTGTGGGCACAACAATATCCCAACAATTCTCCCCCTTTTGATTAATTTTACAAAATACCTACGCTCCCCCTAAATTGCGGCTCCCCCTACGTATATACATCTCTCCCCTTTATTTTGAAAAAGAAATCAAAAGAAGGGTCTAAAGAGGAACCATAAATAGGTCACTACGCAGCTTTTCGAACAAAGCCTGGGGTAGAGGCTTCGTGAAAATGTCAGCGACTTGCTGCGCAGTAGGCACAAATTTTATAGATATCGTATCATTAGTCACATGGTCTTATATAAAGTGATAGCGGATATCTATATGTTTGGCACGAGAGTGCGATACCAGATTGTGGGACAAGTCTATGGCACTGGTGCTGTCACAATAGACTATCACACAAGGTATAGTAATACGGAAATCAGAGAGCTGCTGTTTGATCCATAAAAGTTGGGCACAACAATTACTTATACTCGGCCTCAGTGGTGCTTAAAGCAACGCTAGGCTGCTTCTTGGAGAACCATGAGACGAGTCTATTGCCCAAGAACTGGCACGTGATCTATGTATGACTTTACTTTGATCAATAATCGTGTTTTGAGTAGATCTATATAATTGCTTTATGAATCTCTATTTTATCCGTTACGTATGTAGAAACGCTAAGATTAGGTTTTCTCCGCGTCAATCTAGCCACGTCTTTATGGTGTGATTGTCCACCTAGAATTTCTTATCTTAGTAGGTATGGCTACGGCTACGTTGCTCGTTTGTTTTAATTAGCGTATTATTAGGAAATACCAATATAGTACTCCTAGGTCGGCTCATGAATTGATCTTCCGGGACTTTCAACGAGATCTAGATCTGTGTTATATTTGGGAATTGCTAGCACCTAGTTATACGCATATCGTAGATTAACATGAGACCACGCAGGTAATTGTTAATGGGACAGAGACTGATGCGATCATTTAGGAAGTACGCCTAACCACAGGAATGTTGCCTAGGTGGGGAATGCGGTTAACATCGGCATCCCTAGTTTTGTAAGCTTGCAAGTTATATGAGATGGAGGCCTAAAAAGCGAAGTCACGTATTGTATCACAGTGATCTAGATGGCCTACCCGGAGCTAGATCTAGTTTATAGGATGACTCCCGTAGTCAATATAAAAGAAATACGAATGGATTAATAGTTGTCGAGTTTAGCTTAGTTATATAGAATCTCTAGATCCAAACGATAACATAATAATTGGGGAGGTTAATTACGTTGTTTATATGTCGTGTTGAGTCAGTCTTTATCTTTCTTGTCTTTCGTTGGTCGTAGACCGCTTTGTGTCCTTGACATGAATGATTAATTGTTTGTATATAAATGACCCACAATTGGTTCCCTGTAGGATCGACCTTGATTCGCTATAGCTATACTACGATGGACCTAGTCCTCTTGCTAGTATTGCTTTATGGTGGTCAAGTATTTTATTATCACTTGATCTACGTCATCAATTCCTTGGTGTATTTCACGAAGAGGATAGTCTTTTGCATCCTCTGATGCACATCGGAGCAAGGGTGCTATAAAGGACATCCTATATTGAACATTGTTAAAAATAGAGTACCTAGTTGCTAAGAGTTTCATCTTTCTAGCTCGTGTTCTTTCTGCGGGGAGGATTCCATCCTTTAGTTAGGAGACAATATGATGCATCCATGTACCTTTCTGTGTGATAGACTGAACTTTCTGCTCGTCATAGCTAAACTCTTTTAGTAGTTCGACCAATACATTTTTGTCTGAGAGGAAGTTTGACGCTAACTTTGAAAGGGCATCAGCTCGTTGTTCTCAGATCGAGAGATCTGCTCAATCTGAACATCTTTAAACCACTTTAGTAAGGTCTGAACCTTAGTCATGTTTATCTTCATTGGCTCCTCTTTAGCTTCATATTCTCCTTTAACATGGTTAAAAACTAGCTGGGAGTCACTGTATACTCGCAAGTTTTGCGCTCCAAGCTTAGCCTCCAAGTTGAGCCCGGTGATTAGTGCCTCATATTCTGACTCGTTATTAGTAGCTTGGAAACTGAAGTGCAATGCATAAGGAAATTCTTCCCTTTTGGGACTAATGAGTAGGAGACCTACTCCTACTCCCTCATTGCTGGAAGCTCCATCAACGTAGAACGACCATTGTATACAGGTGCTGCTCGGTTGATCTTGGTGTAAATCACGAAGAAGATAGTCTCCTTCATCCTATGATGCACATCGGAGCTAGGGTTCTATAAAGGACTTCCTATATAGAAAAATCCCAGATCCTTAGGGGACAAGTAAACATGATGATAGTCCGCTATATAAACAATCACAAGGAACTATAAGAGACTTAATTGATTCCTGACTCATACACATGATACGTAGGCAACTTGGGATTCATAATCTCAGACTTAGTCTAAAATACACAACCAAATCTTATTCATTTTTAGGTTTTTATCCTTGTTCTAATTTTCACAAAAGTAAATTGGCCCCGACCACACTAGAGACGGTATCCAGCATCGTCAATTAGTGCTAGAAAGAGGGCAGGATTCGAGTCTTTATAATTGAGGATTCATTCCATATTTATCTTATATTATAATGAATGTGCGCATTTCAGATAACGAAGACTCTGGCCGACCTGTGTCGAGCTCCCCAAGCCGTCTCGGCCCAAACTGCACTTAACCGAGCTCCGTTGTGACCTAACCGACCTGCGGTGGTCTAGGGAGCACATGAGACCGATCTCAGTCTTGGGGTTCAGGTCTACTCTTAAACACGAAGTGGGGCCCCTAGCTATTAATATTATACTTTCTC
This sequence comes from Gentiana macrophylla, assembly GCA_026214975.1. Classification (NCBI taxonomy): domain Eukaryota; kingdom Viridiplantae; phylum Streptophyta; class Magnoliopsida; order Gentianales; family Gentianaceae; genus Gentiana; species Gentiana macrophylla. The sequence goes on along the minus strand of CM047808.1, from coordinate 53,264,858 downwards.
TGACTTCATTTATCGCTTATTCATTCTATGAATGACACGTGGCAAAGACTAGTCCGTCTCTCATCACCTACCATGTCATATCTTGCTAGACGACATATATCTACATCAGCTTGTTGCAGGTTGTGCAATTCGGAGGAGGAAACTTGCCTCCACGTACGCCCTCAGAGATTGCAAGACCTTGAAGTATCTTTGGAAGAATTTAGTTCCTCGCCACAAATGGCGAGATTTCTTTGCGCCGGCAACCTCTCAAAGAGTGGATTCGGAAATATTTGATTGATCAATGAAAAGTGGGCATACCAAATCAGAAATATGATTTATAGTATCTGGCACTAGAAAAATAAGATTCACCATGAGTCCAAGCAGCACATCCTCCCCTCAACGTGTTAATTTCCAAGTCTGAGGCTAGAGTTCGAAATCTTAGTCTTTATTAGTTTATTCTATATTACTCGCTTGTAAGTTTGTGGATTTCTACTCTTTACTTTTAATAAAAGATTTTCTTTCAAAAGAAAAACTAAATTATTTACGTATGCTTTTATTTTTGAAAATATATGTGACACTTTATAATCACGGCAAAAAACTATCAGACCTGTCGTTTTAGAGAAGGTTAGTCGGTCGGCTCCATAACTCTTCTCCATTTATTTGACCATACCAAGGACTATTCTCACATATCGTTGCATCACAAAAAGGGACATCATTTTTATTGCCTTGACAAGGAATAATCTTGATCGACTTCTAGAGGAACACAATATGTTAGGGACACAATATCATATACACGACGAACAGTAATGTTTCTTCTTAAACAGACAGAGCGAGTTGAACACAAAAAGTTGTAGCAAGAGTAGTGGAGTACGTGGATACCAAGTTAATTGGCTCTTTTAATTTAGTTGCACAAAGGATGCAGCAAATTGCAGGGGGCAATTACATTCTCCTTCTTGTTGGTTGTCGCCGTCGTCGTCGTCGTCTTCTTCTTCTTTTTCTGCTTCTTCTTCTTCTTCTTCTTTTTCTTATCATCATCGTCATCGTTGTCATCACCATCATCATCGTCATCACCATCTGAAAGATCATCAACCACTTCACTATTATTCACACTCCTATCACTACTTTCATCAACGTCTTCATCACCAGCTGAAACATCATCGTCTTCATCATCCGAATCATCGTTGTTCGCCTCACTATCACTCCCACCTGCATCATTGTCTTCAACATCTGAAACAACAGTAATGTCTCCATCATTTAAATCATCATCGTCTTCATCATCTGAAACATCATCTAAATCACCATCACTGCTCCCATTACTATCACTCCCACCATCACTTCTCCCATTACTATCACTCCCACCAGTAGAACTAATTTCCTTGATCGGCTTACCATCTGTCCCACTATCAGTGCCCAACTGATTATCACTACTACCCCTATTTCCACTTGCATCGATCGCGTCAATCCCTTCCTCAGTGCCCGTGGATGCACTTTCATCGATCACCCCATTCGCTACTTCCCCACCACCCTCGACCACCGCACCCTCGGTAGTGATTGGAAGTAATAATTCCCCACCACCCTGGGCCACCACACCCTCAGTACTGCTTCCAAATAATTCTCCTGCGGCCTCCTCGATTACTTCGCCAATGATTTCCCCTTGAAGGAACTTGCGTGATGTCATAACACTACCCTGATCGGATTTATTCGTCATGTGCTCCCATGACACAATTTTTGCCTGAATTACAACTGCACCAATAGATATTTATAATTAGAAACGCATTCTTTGAAATAAGTAGGAAAACTAAATAAGTAAAAGTTGTAAAATATATGAATTCGCTGGCTAACTTGAGGGAATGAGAAGGAAGATTAAGAAAAGTGTAGCCAGCTGCATATTAGCCATTCTTTCTTCTTGTTTTGCCGGATTGAATCCCAGTAAAACTAGCAAATTGGAAAGATATTACAGCGAAGACATTTGTTTGTACTTATGTATCTAAACTTTCAGATTACTCTAATTTATATATACATATTTTATTATTCTGGACAATTTGGGATTTTGTATCCATTTTGTGTAATGATACTTCCCAATGATCACTGCAAACTGTTTTTGCTGGCCTCAAGGGTCAAGACGGCTAAATTGCAAATTTGATCCTGTTACAAAAACAAATTTGTAATTTAGTCGCCTCAAGACTATCTTTTTTTTAATTTTAATTAGGGCATAGACTACCCTTTTTGAATCAGCAATAACATTATTAGTCCGCTTTTTGAAATTTCATCCTGTTACAAAAACAAATTTGTAATTTAGCCGCCTCAAGACAATCCTTTTTTTTATTTTTAATTAGGGCATAGACTACCCTTTCTGAATCAGTAATAATATTATTAGTCCGCATTGGTGTCCGCGATCTTTTTCTACTATTAATCTGACAGTTTACAATCTCCAGAATTGGTTCATATGAAAGAGGAGGTTTCCTTCTTCCAAAGACCCTCGAGAAAAATTCCTAACATTCCACCTTCTTCTCCATCGTAAAATACATTTTAGTGGATATTATAAAAAACAAAAACAAAAACAAAAATGGAAAATTAGGGATAAGGACACAATCTGAAATATTTTTAAGTAACAGGACAGCTACATATTTTTTATAGGGAGAAGGACAATCAGATAATTTTATAGCGAGATGACAAACAAATAATCCCAAAATCGGTGAATCTCCTCAAAATCCCGAATCAATGAATTTAAACGGTGAATCCCTAAAATTTAGTAAATTTCGATGATGAATTTTGAAAATTAGTGAATTTAAACAATGAATTTCGTCGATGAATTTAAAATAAATGAATTTGAACACAAGTGAATTTCGACATGAATAAATAGTTTTGTCTTTACGCAAAAGTTTCAAAAACTGCCCTTCTACTTAATTGATGAAATATTTTTCGCCATTCTCTCATTCCCAAACAAAAAGAGCAATTATATGACCTCGTACGATCAAAGTGATACGATCAATAACGCAACTTATTTTTAAATTATTATCATTGTGACACCTAGTTTGATCAATATATTATACGCAATAATCGATACATCTTGCACATGCAAATAAATTTTCAAACATCGCTTCCAATTTATGTTTTTAATTAAAAAACTTTTTTTTAACTTAAAAGTGACTATTTTCATCTATCAAATTTTGATCATCTTTCCCAATTTAAAAAACAAGCAAATTACAGAGGTTTAAACATTGTAATTATCTATTGTTATTTGTCATTATTTAGAGGAACATGGGGAAATTAAGTCACGTACAGGTAAGTCGAACTTTAGAAATTAAGAATAATGAAAATATGAGTATTGCCTTATTTTTGTTGAACGCTTTATCAAGCTTATTTTGGAGTATCTTAATTATTAGCCACAACGGAACTAACTCTAACCTATCTTCTCTAAAAACCACCCGAGTAAGGGTGTAAATGAGCCAAGCTTTTCACGAGCAGTTCGGTGCTCGACTCATAAAATACTCATTCATATTGGAATTTATCAAATTGAGTCGGACTCAAGCAGCTTATTAAAGAAATTAGCCGAATTCGATCCTTATGAAGCATAAATGGAATATTCACGATTATTATCGAGCTTTTTAATATTTCATGTAAAATAAATATAATTTTTTTTAGCTTATCAGGCATATCCTGGTGGTAAATCTTGATGTCTAACGACCAAATTTTTTCTATATATGTTCAAAACCTCATTCCCTTTGATTATGAAAAAGAATCATTCTTAAATATCTGAAGCCCCTATCCCGGATACGAAGTCATTAACCAGTGAAAAAACATTGGCACGTATATAATTAAAAGTAATTAATGACAGTCACCTTGGTATCATATTTTACCATCAATCTACCCTGGATTTGTGATCTCAATGGTGATAATATGTATGAAATCATGGGTTAATTAGCTAAATATGATTAAGCCACGTCCGGGTGACTAAAGTGGTATTATGTGTATTAACCGTGTATTTTATGTGTTATTTGCCATAAATGGAAGCCACTATGTGTGTTATGGTTTTATTGGCAGATTAACGAGTATATGGAGCATCATTAGGGCTGAATATGAGAGTCAATCGATAGAGAACTAAACGGAGCTTAAGGTTGAAGTGTTTCGAGCGGAGATTGGACCAGAGAATTTTATTGGTGATATTGCAACGCCATTTCAAAGCCTTACAAGACAATTGGGCTTGAAACGAGGATTCAATCGCACTTTGAATCACCCAAATCGGAGTTACGTAAGCCATGTTATGGTCCATATACCAAAGTCGGGCCTAGGGTATTCCAAAATCTTCCAAATTAAGTCGGCGTAAAGAGAAAGGAAAAAAATACCCTCGATTAATCGAGTAGCCCCCGATTAATCAAGCCCTGAATCTTCCGAAAAGCATTTTCTTGTCCTCCAAGGATTAGGTTTCACCCTAAGTCGGTTTATACACCTATATAAGGCCATGAGTGCTCAATTTTGTATTCCATTCACTCCTCATCTCTTTTCTAGTTCTTCATGAACTAGCTACAATGTAGTTTTTTTGGGAATAAAGTCCTATTTTATTTTCTCCTTTTCCTCTTGCAAATAAGTCATGAGTCTTTCATTATTGAATTGTGCTTGGTTTAAGATCATCACGGACCGATTCAATCGCCGGAGAGAGATAGGATTGATGATAGATCCGTTTCTTCGTTATGGGTAAGGGCGCTCATTCCAATGTTTTATTTCTTTTCTTAAATTCATAATAGTTCTTGTGATAGATCTAGAATATTGATCGCGTGTAAGTCACTAATGTCGATATTACTAGCAAAATACTAGGTACATCGCAAAGATAGTAAATGCGAGTCAATGTCGATCCCACAGAGACAATGCAACTCATGCGTATAAACGATTTTAACCTAAATAAGAAGCAACATATAAGTGGTAATTGACCAACAATAAGGTAAAAGAAAACAAACATGGTATACCTCTCCCTCTCCTCACCAATCTACTAACTTGGATTAGCTAATCGTTATGTTTACTTCCCCACATAATTTTCTTAGATTAATCGTGAGCGTTTTATGATTATTATCATATTTATCAGCTACGGGTGCAATTCCTACTCCTATCTACTCTGACAATGGCAGTAGACAATCTATACGCAAGCTACCCTCCTTAATTGGTCCGTAACAGCCCATACGCCTAAAGAACAAGAACTGCCGATATTGAGTGTTACCTCATACCGTTAACCCGCCTAGACAAATGGCCGACACTTTGAACAAAGACGCTCTGGGTCCATCAACACTATGTCCTAACTAACACTTCACTTGCAGTCCTTCATGTTAATTTACGAATTACGAATACTAGATTGGCAAGACCTATTACTCGTTTTAATTATTTCTGCCTATCAACGTAGTTGTAATGAATCCCAGTTTAGATTTTCTAAAATATGCCTCAGTAAACCGGTATAGACCGCCGGTTTACCAGGGGCGGCTTTTCTTAGTTTCTGAATCTACATTGCTCAGTACGAGTAAAATAAGTAAATTAGGGGGTTGTTGAACATGCATATTAACTAAAACACATAAATACGAATAGATCTACCCTATTGAAGACAATAAAGGAATGTTCAAAGCTTCATAACTTTAACAATGGGGATCTAGCTCGATCTACTCAAGCTAGAGATGATGGGAGAAGGGTGGAAACCAAAAACAACTCTCCAAAGCTCAAGAAAACTTTATTGCATAATAATATATTTTGTATTTGTAATATTAATCAAAAGTTATACAATAATCTGTAATTGCGCCTTATATGTATACAATGACCGACTTAAGACTCTCTAAAACCCTAACCGACTTAGACAATGCGACAGAATGAATTTCGTGTTGAATAAGTCACCGGTTTACCGGGCCTAACCCTCGGGTTACCGGGCCTTCTATTCTTCTTTTTCTTCAAAGAGTTTTCTGGACTTCAATCACTCAAATTGAATGTATTCCTTTTGGTCCAGATCCGCTTCTCCAATGCTCCGAATTGGTACATCCTATAAAAACACACAAAACGAGACAAAACAGTACCAAAACATCGGGAAAATAGCATAGATGCAGAATTACGATCCAGGAAACAATCACATAGCATTTAACACATATTCTAAGCAATAACGAGCCTATCTACCCTCTCTTGAGCAGAATTCGGGGTGAATATAGGTATAATTATTGGTACCATTTAGAGCGTTATAAATTTCGCGTGCATCTAAAGAACTATGAATTAATTAAATGAACCTTAATCTTTATTATTCGATTCGTTCATATTATACGTAGAATTATGGGTTGCGCTTTTCATATCTGCGACGATCTTCATCACTAGATCTGAATACCTAGTAAATCCTAATTCTGTGATTCCGTGTCAGCAAAGTTGATCGACAGGATTAATAAAAACGATTAATTAGGTCTGGCCAATCTAATATTCGTATATCATAAATAAACATGAATGATTGTTAGTGAAGTGTTAATTATGACATATCTTGATGGATCCTTAGAAATGTGCTAGTCATTGTCGATAGCTGCTTAGGTAGGTTTTCGGTCTCGTGCCGGCATCTCTAAAACTTATTGTGTGTGGGCTAATACAACCAACAAAGGAGGTTAGTTGCACATAGATTGTCCGATGTCCTTACAATGGAAGTAGGTTGGCTTAGGAGATTGCACCCGTAGCTTAATTACCAATACGGTTCAGATAATGATTAAGGGGAGATTAATTATGAATAGCTTGGTTAGTTTTTTTTCAATACATGATTGACCATGGGTTATTTGCATCTTTTTTATTTACTGTTTCTTTATGTTGGTCAATGACCACCCCTATCTGTTTGACCTATGAATTGTGGTTGTGTTTAGCATTATTAAATACTAGTATTTGTGGGATCGACCTTGACTCGCCCTTGCTATACTACGATTGACCTAGTCCTCTTGCTAGTATTAAGCGACTTACACGCGATCAAGTTTTTGGTGCCGTTTCTGGTGACTATTTATTTAATTGTTAGGCATAACCATTAATTTATAGTTAACCTTTTTTGTTAATTTTCTTTTCTTTTCGATAAATGAATAAAATTGTGAAGGTTTTTTTTCATTGCCATGTTCCTAAGGCTGTTGAGCAAAGGATGTGCGGGAGTTTATTTTTACTTCGCATGATTATTCAGTTATTATTTCAAGTCTTGTGTTTTTTATTTTTATTTGGAGTCTTATAATTGTTTTGTTGTGTTTAAGTAATAAAGTTGTTATGTATTGGCTTAAAATTCTTTTTTTGCACTTATTCTTTTTAGTTGTGATTTTTACTGCCACATGACATAACAATTTTGTTACTTATTCGCGTCTCGCGGTACTAATGACCTTTGTGCAAGAATTGTTTGTATTAGCTGACCTAGTGTAGATTAGTCCTTTGGAGAAGACAACTTTGGTTCCAGTTCAATGATATGATTTGCTTCAGACAGTTAGCCGAGTTCTTCTATTTTCCAAAGCTAAGTGTTCTTCTTCCTCCTAATATTTTTGCTTTACTTTTCACATTGTGGACAATGTTGAGTTTTAAAGTGAGGGGGGGTAGGCATAACAGATAGTTTGAAAAATTGGGACACACTTACAATTACTTTTATGGATTTCAATTTTTTGAATTGAATGAAATAAAAATCTTAAATCGTTGAAATTTATTAATTACATACTTAATTCATTAATGATGAATAAGGGGTTTGTCAACTATTTGAAGTAGTGGTTTATTAATCATCTATCTTGTTGTGGAATCGACCTTCTTAAGCACGTATAACTCACTTCTTCAGTATGTAGTATAGAGGACGCATTATTCAATTTAGTATGGAAGAATGAGTATGTGCTATGTTGCATGAAGTAGTGATTTATTAATTACTCCCTCCGTCCCAATTTGTTGATACTTATTCCTTTTTTGGTTGTCCCAAAATAAGTCCCATAACTCTAAATAGATTTAAAGTTTTGGCTTTAATTTCCAAAGTTACCTCAACTCATTAATTGATGTCTCATTAAATATTGTGAAAATAATGCTACATATAAAAGATAAAAAAGTAAATTAGTCAAGTTTTAAATGACCAGATAACTCATTAATTGATGTCTCCTTAAATATTGTGAGTTCCAAAGTTTCTCAAACAAATTAGGACGGAGGGAGTATTATTTTACCATTGCATTCAATTTTTTAGCACGCAATCTGAGTGAGAAGTATTTAGATGAGATGAAGAGTTATCCTAGACCGGGAATCGATATTTGTCGGTGGATATACTTTAACCAATTGTTGTAGGAGGATGGTAGCAAATTTAATGACAAACAAGGTAAACCGGGACAAAACGGCCTTGCGAGTGAGAGACAAAAAAAGAGTGATAAATATGCCCAAAAAGAAAAAAAAAAGGAGAGAAAATAAAATTAAAATATATATATATATATATATATATATATATATATATATATATATATATATATATATATATATATATATATATATATATAATAAAGGCAATGGAGTAAGCGAACTCATAGCGAAAATGGCACGACCCTCACAAAAAAATAAAACAAACGTGGACCTATGAGTAATACTCGGTCCCCAAGTTCGCCCGACCCAAGTAAGGTTTAATGTTGTTTGCCTGAGTTTGATGGCAAGAGGCGCGAGTGTGCACGTTGATATGTAAGGATTGTGGGGTCTCTATAACTTCATTTTTTCTTGAATGCACTATCACAAAAGATTTATCACACGACACATTGATGTATTGGTAAGTGATGATTAATGGGGAACTTATGGATTTGTTCATAATAGATGTTTTGCCTGAAATATTTATTGATATAATGTGATTCTGTCTGTGTCACTGTTGTTTGAGAGTTATTGCACACACACGTCAGTTCTACTAATGGATTACTGATGGATATGTGTTGACCATTATCTTATTTATCATTCTTGAATGAGTCTGTTCTTAATTAGTTTGTAATTGTTTATGAGGTTTGTTTGATTTGGTTTTTGCTCGGAACGATCAAAAGCTATGTGGGGGGTAGTTGATGACGGTGAACTTGGAATCATATTTTACCATCAATCGACCCCGGATTTGTGTTCTCAATGGTAATAATATGTATGAAATAATGGGTTAATTAGCTAAATATGATTAAGCCACGTCCGGGGTGACAAAATTGGTATTATGCGTATTAACCGTGTATTTTATGTGTTATTTGCCATAAATGGAAGCTACAATGTGTTCTATGGTTTTAGTGACAGATGAACGAGTATATGGAGCGTCATTTGGGCTGAGTATAAGAGTCAATCGATAGAGAACTGAACAGAGCTGAAGGTTGAAGTGTTTCGAGCGGAGATTGGACCCTGAGAATTTGATTGGTGATACTGGAACTCCATTTCCAAAGCCTTACAAGACGAATTGGGCTTGCATTTCTTAATGATCATTGTGGGGCTTGAAATGAGGATTCCATCTCACTTTGAATCACCCAGATCGGAGTTACGTAGGCCAACTTATGGTCCAAATACCAAAGGTGGGCCTAGGGTATTCCAGAACATCCAAGTTAAGTCGGTAGAAGAAAAAGGACAAAAATACCCTCGATTAATCGAGAGTGGCCCCAGATTAATGGAGCCCCAGAATCTTCTAGAAATGCATTGTCTTGTCCTCCAAGGATTAAGCTTCACCCTAAGTCGGTTTATTCACATATATAAGGCCATAGAGTGCTCCAAATGAGGTTAATACAACCAACAAATGAGGCTAATACAACCAACAAATGTGGCTAATACAACCAACAAATGAGGTTAGTTGCACAAAGATTGTCTGATGTCCTTACAATAGAAGTAGATAGAGTTAAGAGATTGCACCCGTAGCTTAGTTACCAATATGGATCATATATGGATTATAGGGAGATTAATTATGAATATCTTGGTTAGTGTCTTTTCAATACCTGATTGAGCATGGGTTATTTGCATCTCTTTTATTTATCGCTTTTTATGTTGGTCAATGGCTACCCCTATCCGGTTGACCTATGAATTGTGGATGTGTTCAGCGTTATTAAATAATAGTCTCTATGGGATCGACCTTGACTCACCCTTCATATACTATGATTGACCTAGTCCTCTTGCTAGTATTAAGCGACTTACACTCGATCGGTAATCGACTATATATGTAAACCTTACTTCATGAATGTTGGTCCCAGAGAAGGGTGATAATATAGTCAGATGGGGGGTTGTGAATGACTATATTTGAGTTTCAAAAACTTTTCTTGATGAAAAACCTTTGTGCAGCGGAATTAAAACCCTTCTAAATAGTTGTTTCAAAGTAATTAAACAATCTCACACAAATATATAAATCGCAGAATGTAAGTACTGAAAGTAAAGTGCTTAAAGTAAATGAAACAAAGACTTATAGTGGTCACGGTGGTGTAATCCCTTAAACCACTCTTCTCCTGTGATCATTGGAGGAACTCACTATTGTTTTCACCACTACAATAGTGTGATTGGCCTTGGCTACACAAATTTCACAATATAAAGACTATCACTCCCTGGCTACAAAAGCTTTAGTGACTCAGTCTCTTTCCCAATGCTCCTTGAGAACAAATCTTTCAGGAGCTTATTACAATGATAACAACTCATTCTCATATTCATCTGATTCAAATGCTAGAGGTAGATCCTTAATGCTGATGTGAATTTGAGAATTCACAAGTTTGATTAATCTCAGTCTTGATATCGCTGTTTGTTCTGTTTTTTAGAGATCAACCTTTTCTAGATATTACTTTGAAGATCAGAATGATGACTTGTTAATTTGACAGAATTTTAGCATATTGAAATTCTGAATAAACTTGTTGTGGTTCCTCTCTGTCAATGCCTTCTATTTATTGCCGTAAATCCCTTGATTTTGAAATTTCGTCCGTTGGCTATTTAACGCTCTGAATATTCCTTGATTCTGTCTGGAATAAATCCTCCATGATTTCAGTGATCCGGATTTTAATCAAATGTTCATCATAAAATCCGACATTGATTGCTTCTGCATTAAAAATTTTGTTTCCACGCTTTATTAAGTATCGTGGGCTTACTTCACTTAGTCGCTTCTTCTTTACTTCATCGCTAAGTGACTACTTCACTTGACTGCTTTGCCGCTTACATTACCGGTCAAGTGACTGCTTTACTCGGCCGCTTGATATCTACTCTGCTTTTCTTTCTCTGATGTTGTTCATCAGCTGATAGACATTTACTTCAGTGATCCTTAGTTTTATGTGAGATCAAGTACACCATATTATAGAAAATTGAGTTTCATCACATCTAATATATCTTAGAATTACCCAAGGTCATCACAGACTTCAATGGGTGTAATTCATTCCATAGGTCTTCACTTCAGTATGCTGGTGCCTTGGCTTCACTTTGCTGGTCTTGTTTTCTTACTGAGGTGGTCTACTAGACTAGTACAGTGCTTGTCTGACTGAACTTACATAATTTGTCAGACTTCTATGTAAAGCATATACAATCAATTCTAACTTATTTCAGGCTTGTAATAATAGCCAACATGTCCATCATCAAAACTATAAAATATTTTGAACAATTTCAACTTTTTTTATGAAGCCAAAACCTTTATAAGCCTGAACATAAGTAAAAATATTTCATATGATAAACAAGATCAAATTCAGATTTCTTTTATTCATCTATAATGGGCAAAAGGTATTCAAAAGTCAAAATAACAGAAAAGGAAAACTATTACACACATAATTTATGCCTTCCCTTGTCTCTTTTGATCTTTCAGACATTCTTGAACTTCTTTTAGTCTTTCCTTGTCTCTTTTGATCTTTTAGAATTTCTTGAACTTTCAAGCTTACTACTTTCCCCCTTTGTGGGAGCATCATATTGTTTCTGCAAAATTTTGTGTGTGGCTTCAGCCTTGCGAGAGATGATGTCAGTCTACTTTCTCATCTCATAAATGTCTAGATTGTGTTCAATCATTTGAAATCTCTTATCATGCTGGTCCAATCTCTCTGTCATGGGATTAAGCTTGTTCTCAATTGTTGTTGCAAGATTCATCAATTCATCAGAAACATGTTTGATTCTTCTGTATTTGGTTGTGATAAGATGTGTCTGTTTCTTGATGACATCATTTTACATCTCAATATATGTAGACACTGCCTCAAATATGTTCTGCAGTGAATTGCTTTCATCCTTGAGTGCAGTTTAGAGATCTTTAAGACAAAGAGCCTGCTTCTCCAATTCTTCAACCATTGAGTCTACAGCTTATTGAAATGTGGTGTCTGAAATACCAAAAGGAACCTGTGTTGGTGCTGGTGCTGACTCAGGTTGTTGAGTTGATGTTTGTTGCAACGGTGGAGTAGATTATGGATTGTCTTGCATTCCCCTTGCTCTATTCTGGGAATGCTCTATGTAGGTGTTGCTGCAGCTAATCCAGAGTCTGGGATATTTCTTCTGACTACATCTTTGTATGTGCTATAAACTGGGTGTTGTTTAATTCCCTTAGTTGATGGTTCTAGTATCTCAGTTGTTGGGACTCTGCTGGCTACTGTTGGTTGAGTGCCGTCAGCTGATCTACTTTGTTGTCTCTGCTGTGCTACTGCAGTCTGCTGCATTACCTCACCAACTATTATGTCATAATCATCTGCTGCATCTGGTGCAGCACAACTTTCTTCAATACCATCACCATCTTCATCTTCTACCCTTGTCTCTTCATCTTTGACAGTTTCTGCATCATCAATAATTACAAGAGGTGTTTCAGCATCTCTTTGCACATCTCTCTGATTGGTTTCTTTTGTGCTAAATCTTGTTCTTGGTCTAAAACTAGAACTACTGGCTTCAGGTAGCTTTCTTTTCTGGCCTGATCCTGTCTGTGCACCTTTTGGTTGTTTCATATAAGTATCCATCATGGATTATGGCCATTAGTTTGGTTCCTGCCTTTGCCATGGCATTCAGTGCTCCCAGTTATCCTTTAATGCATTTTCCAATCAAATGGCTAAATTCATCAAACGGTTTTCTTAAATCCATTCTTAAACAATTGAATTTCTTGTTTTCTGTGGTAGCATCCTTCCCAATCTCCATCTAGAAAGCATCAGTATCCATCACCATATTATCCAATCTTATGGGGGCATTTTTAGAAATTTGGAAGTGCTTGTTGAGTAAATCAGCCGTTATTACCAATTTCTGGCCATTGACAGTAGGGGTGGTAAATTTTCCGATAATTCTGACCCGTCCCGAATAATCCCCAGCCTAACAATTTCCTGATCGCGATATTTTGTGATTTTTCCTAACCCGAAAAATGCGGGAGGTATAAAACTCAATCGTATCGGGTTCTCATATATATATATATATATATACACCTATTAGCTCCACATATATATATATATATATATACACCTATCCGCTCCACAGCATCAGTCAACATTGACGAAGAAGACGAGGATTATCCACCAATACCCTGAAAAAAAAAGAAACCAAATTGTAGATGCCAAAAGAGTTACCTGTAACACACTCAACCTTTTTGGAAAGAAAATTTTTTAGCAGGACTATCAACCTTGTTAGGAGAAGTCAAGAATAGAATTTGCAAAAATTCAGGTAAACAAATTATTCCATACGATCAATATACATATGGACAACTAGTTAGCATTATTCAACAAGAAGGAATGAAAATATGCCAAGACCTCAAACTTCAAAAGCACATTAACCAATTTCAACCCACCCTAATCAAAATTTCTTACCCACCCTTTATCTTTTCTTACCATCCTTATATATCTTTTTCTAAACCCATCATATTCTCAACCTCCATTTTTATTTACAAAATACCTTTGTGTTGCGGAATTTGAAATATTGCTAACTTTTAATGGTTATCTTTTATCATTTTGGTTTTCATGATCCTAGCTGGGGTAAGTGTAGCTCTGACCCTAGCTCGATTTTAATTTTTTTTGGTTCGATCAAAATTCAACTTATCTTTCTACCGGAAGTTTTAAATTTTACACTTTTCCGCCTATGCCGGCATTTATAGATGACGAGTTTGGTTCTATACTATCACACCTATCAGACCTTGTTGATGACGTTGAGACCTTCTACGTGATAAATTGGGTGATTAGTAATTTCGAGGAGAAGCTACATCTCCTAAGTTGTTGATATCCATTCAAAACTTGAAGCGTCTGCGAGTTTTCGATCCTATCTTTTACTAATAGGTCACACCAAATCATATTCCTTAACAAGTTTCTCTTTCATACTGGTTTGAATACCTGTCAATCCAAATTCACCTCGTGTTTTTCCACATGGGTAAGGCTTTTTGCTCTTTGTCTTCCCACCCGGTTTTAAGAATATTTAAGCGGTGGAGGTTATAGATGAAGACTACCATCTTTAGTTGCTTGCTTATTTTTCTTTCTATTTAGTATATTTTCCTTTGTATCGAGTCCATTGTCGCTTTCTACATCATAATGTTGTACTAAAAACAAGTCGGGTTTAATAATTTCAATGTTTCAAACATGTAATCGTTTTATGGACTTATAAATGTTTAACGTTTAATGTATTCCTTTTACTGTCCCTTTTTTCGATTATTATTTATAAGCTAATGCTGTAACGAGTTTCGAGCTTTGTTGAAGACTTATTTTGCAGCGATAGATCTTCTTGTTCGATCTCCGGTTTGCTTATATTCCTAGAAGTTCCTCGACGTGCTTAGACTACTCCGATATTATGCTTCTTACTTGAGAGCCATTTCCCGAGCTAAGTCTTTTTCTTACGTTCTCATTTTTTTCTTTGTCATTGGGGACAATGACATGTTTAAGTGGGGGGTAGGAGACTTAGCTATGATGTGCTATAATTAAAAATTAAAAGAAACGGTACGGTAGAAAATTTAAGAAAAATTGAAAAAATTGAATAAATGCCATATTATTTGTCTCGTACCCTTAGAATTGTGAGTTCATAGCTAAGAATTGATAGGAAAGGAACCAAGTTGCCTGAGTACGTGATCATTTTATACTTATGTGAACGTAAATTTAAGGATATTCATGCCGATTGTTGCAAGTAGTTATTTATTGTTCGATTACTCAATTTTGAATCGACTATTATCGCATCTAATCATAATAATCGATTTAAATTATGTGTACATTGCGTAGATGATTGGTTATGTAGACTTTGTGTTGATATTTATCTGCTAATGTATTCTTATCTTCTGGCCATTAAAGCGGAGTAATAAGCTTGAGATTTATCTGTGTTTTAACAAGGCGTTAAACACTGGGCTTGTAGTAACATTACCAAAGTAGCTTCGCGCTTGTGGTAATATTCAATGCTATTGACCAATCCGTGAAAGGGGATTCTTGCAATGCATAATTTACTTTTAAAGCAAGTTTCTTTCTTGAGATGTGTTAATGCTTGAAAATATGAAAATGTGAGAAAAAATTCAACTTTTAAGAGGCTTCGAGTATTTTTCTCGGTCTCCAAGTCCAAAAACCTCTTAGATAACGCTCTTGCTTATTGCACCATGTCTTTACTCATGCGAGGCTTAAGAAGTGGGAATGCTGATGTTGGTAGGTTAAGACTACGAAGTTAGCATAAACTTCAATCTTGCCACGAATATATAAAATTGAATGCACATGCACACATCACTTCGATTCATAGCGAGTAGTGAATAATGGATACCTAATGAGCATGACTGGTATGAGTTGACTCGAGTTTCTTACGTAAGTATGATCTGACCATGGAAAATGTTGTCTTGGGGAATGACTTATTGATGCTTTGTTCGGGACGATCAAAGTCTAAGTTGGGGTAGTTGATGACGGTCAAAATATACCCGTAAAAGTCATCAACATTATCCTTAAATCGAGCCTAATAATATATATTTTATGTTAAATCGCATGTGTATAATGATTATTTAATGTTATGTGATTAATAGAATATAATTTGGTATTTATCCGTTTTTATCATTTAAATACGATTTACTGTGCAATAAATATTTATTTTGTAGATTGAGATAAATTAGAGGATAATTACAAATGGATGAATTAAATCTCAAGATAAATCGAAGAAAATTCGGAGTGCATTGAAGATAAATATCGGTTCAGTGCGAAAAGAGGAGTAAGGCATGACAAGAGCCAGCGAGCCAATCCGAAGATCAGGGACTCGCTGGCAGCGAAGTCAAGAGTTATCTTGACGCGTTTTAGACTTCATTTGGATTTAGGAAACCTATTTAAGATCGGTTAATGCTTATCCTCACTCTATTTTTAACCCCTATATATACTTGTGCTATTTCATTAGCAAAAACACACCTTAGACACCATAGACACTTTTCTCAGTTTATAATAAAATCCTCAGTTTTCCTCAGAGTGGTTTTTACAAGTTCTGCAATTATGTAAGTTCTTGTATTTATTTTCTCTTAGTTTTAATAATTAATTCCCCAATTATTATTTATCATTTGAGATTGTTATTTCTTAGTTAAATGATGTAGATTTAGGATTACGACGTGAGGCAGTACAGATTCCTCGTCTATAAGGATCCACACGCCCACGCAAAAGAAATACGAATCGGATTAATAGTTTTTGAGTCTAGCTTAATTATATAGAATTTCTAGATCCAAACAATAACATAATAATTAGGGAGGTTAATTATGTTGTATTTATCTGTGTTGTGTCGAGTCGTGTCAATTTATCTTTTCTTGTCCTTAGTTGGTCATAGACCATTTTTATATGCTTGACATGCTTAATTAATTATTTATAAAATGACCCACAATTGGTTCCCTGTGGGATCGACCTTGATTCGCTATAGCTATACTACGATGGACCTAGTCCTCTTGCTAGTATTGGTTTATGGTGGTCAAGTATTTTAATTTCACTTGACTAATCACCTCAATCACTAGTCATTGTCGATAGCTGCATAGGATGGTCTTCGGTCAAGAACAAGAACAGTCTATAAGCTGCATATGCGCTTATGAAGACTAAACGCGGAGACTATAAGGTTATAATTCAGGTAAGTTTGTGATGGCCTGACCTGACTTTATTGATCTTGTATAAAAGGTTTAAGTTACATAAGGACAATATAACTTAGTTTTTTTTTGAAATACTATGGTGTACTCTGATCTCATAAATAAAGGATCAGATGATGAACTAGAAGAACTAAGTTTATCAAGAAGAGTAAAAACTGAGTTAATTCTCCATAACATTTAAAAACTGAAAACACTGAATACTCAGATTTAATTGAATACAAGTCCGCTAATCAGTTCTATTGAAGAAAATCAGAACGTTGGAGATCAAGATTTTTGATTGGCTGAAAGTCTGACATGTTAGAAAAGACATTGACATATCCGACACTTATAGCACGTTCTAAGGAATCCAAGGTGAACGTTATGAAATTTGAAAATGTGACCTTTGGATTTCACCCTATAAATGGAGGACTTGAATACAATGATCAAAACACACAACACTACCAAGAGAGCCTAAGTTCTGAATGTTTTTGCATTCAAGTTTATTGCTATTATTTGAGCTTACAAGTTACATCAAGGAAATCTTCAAAGTGTTCAATCATTCAAGATATATCAAGATCAAACACTTGAAGACTGCAAAGTCTGATCACTTTCTTGATTCAACCAAACATTGATTGTATCAAAGGTTTGGACTGTGAAGCATCCGGTCTAGGGTGTCAAGGACAGTTGTTTGCAGTCAGGAGGACTGTTTGTGGTGGAGCTGGTGAATAGGCAATTCAACCCTTTAAGGTCCTGTGAAGAATTTGGAGAGAAGCAATTCTACCTATTATCCAAGTGTTTAGATTGTGAATCTAGGGATTAGTCAATGACAATCAACTAGGGGTTTTTGTAACCGTTGTAACCTCAAGAAGACTAGTGGAAATTTTCCTCCTACATCACATAGGAAGAGTGGACTGACAGGATTACACCACCTGAAACCACTACAAAAATTGTGTTTTTATTTCTGCAAGTTTACTGTATTTAGTTTATTTACATTACAATTTTACTTCATCAAGCAATCTATCTTTTGCATGCAAAATTGATTGAACACCAAGCACAAAACTGAGTATCACCAAAACACAGGTCAACATTTTTCAAACATAACAACATAACTAAAGGCTAATTAATTTCATTCCGCTGCATTTAACTCAGTTGTAGAAAAAGTCGGTTAGACCTTTTCTCAGCTCAGTTATCTTCTTTTAAGTACCGGTTTACTTAAGAGAGAAATGTTTTTAAGTGACAAGTTTATTCACCCCCCCCCCCCCCTTCTAAACTTTTCCAAAGCCTTTACATGGGACTAAAAACTATTCTTTTTGATGGCGTTGGCTGTGTCTAATCTTGTACAGTTGATTCCTTTCATTTCAAGGTCTCTTGAAGAGATGTTCTCCTAGAGTTTCTTCCTCATTCCACATTGTTAGCATTAGTTTGGTCCAAGCCTTTAGTATGATTCTCTTTGGTTATGAGTGAGAGAGTGGGCTCCTTACAATTTCTTTATATTGCTTCCATTTGTTCTTGGAAGTCTCTCACTTCTTCTTGTTGCTCCTCCAGATCAAATAGCTCTTCCATAGTGTCATCCTCTTGTAGAACATTAAACCTTGATCCGGTATTCGTTGTTTCTTTGTCAGCATTCATTTCTCCACCCAGCATTTGTTGAGAATGGTTTCTTGTAGCTTCCTCTTGGTGACCAGTCTTTTGTCTAGTCCCATGTTTATCCCCTCTTCCATTCTATCCTTGCAGAGGTCTGCGTCTATGGTTAGTTGCAATCATCCATGGCAAAAGGTGTGCTCTGGTGTTAGTTCTACAAGTTTCTTAGCCTGCCTTACCTCTTTATTTTTTTTCCTATCACTTAGGATGGCTGGTTGGTTTGCATTTGGACACTGCTATTTTTTGTGACGTAATCTTCCACAATCAAAGCAATCTACTGCAGCCTCTCATATTCTACAGCAAAATAGTTCCCATTCAAGACAACATTATTACTCATGACCTGCTGTAAGTTCATCTCCATGAAAATTCATCCATACATTGACCTTGTTAGTCTTGAGGTTACTATGTCCACTTTCCCAGGCTTACCCACTATTTTACCCAATTTTAGTAAAAAGTCTTCCTTTTTGAATAGTTCTAGGGGAACTCCTGGAAATCGTACCCACACAAGAGTTGACAATATTTGTTGCTTCGATGGCGGGAAGAAAGGTCTCCATTTCATCATCGTGAGGGTAGTGACTGAATTGTCCATGGTCCCATCGTCAATGTTGTTTCATAATCAGCCTTGCATGCCAAACAAACTACATAATAGTCTGCTTCAAAATCGACAATATCTGAGCCTCCTATACTACACCACATCGCATGGAGCTTTTCATGGAGGATCCGGTACAACACACTCTTACCGAGGACTTTCACTATGATAACCCTCATTCATGGCAACAAGTCAATGCATTCCTCAACCAATATCTCAATCAGGTCATCATCTGTCTCAGTTTCTCTCCAATTTTAAACGATGGCAACAAAATCTGCGATGTCTACTTCGTCCTGACCTTCTCATGTGTAATAAAATGAGTGATGCTTCAACTCTTTCAGTAAGTCAGCACTGCCTTTAGAGGACCAAACGTATTGGCTCGCCGGCAGTGGTTTTAGGACCTCCTTCCACTTATCTATGCTTTTGCGGAGAATGTCTTATTCCTCTACAGTTTGGCCTACTCTGTCCATGTCTATGGCGGCAATGGGGTCCATGGGGGTAGAGGACAGTGGTGCGATCGAGGGAAAAGACACTATGAGTATGGCGGCGCAAAATCTCCAAAGCACTAGGGTTTCTTGTATTTCAAAACTTTTGCATAAAGGACAAAATTATTATTAAAGGGAGATGAAAATAGGAGCATCCCACCCTCCCCAAAAAAAATACAATTCATTTTCTCTTTCATCCATCATTTTAAACATTAATATCTCTCTACCTACAACATCAAACTAGAAAATTATTTCACAATATTTTTATTTTTTCCATGCCCTTTATTTTGAGACCACATCCATCATATTTTGACAAAATTTCAAAAATTCACCGTCAAATACCTGTCAAAATTCATCTGTTTTTGAGATTAATCACATGATTCACTAAGTGAATTTTGACAGTGAATTAAAACGATGTAATGATATCAAAACAAATCTCAAAACTAAAATCTTGAAACAGTAAAAAATTGGTGAAATTTTTATCATGTTTGGAGATCTAGATAAAAAATATGAGGGTTTGAAAATAAAAGTGAAGGACAAGCAGCTGGCGTGTTTTTTTCTTTTGTCTTTTTTCTTATAAAATATATTTTGATGTCATGTTACTTAAAAATATTCTAAAATGTATCCTTTTTTTCCTAATTCTGTAAATAATTTACTTTATCATTAACTTTATGATTCATTGTGTACTTGAAACTGCTCATATTTCTTCAAAGTTCAGCAATTAAATGATCCACCGTATAATTAATTGTACGATTCACCCTATGAATCATGAATGATTTTTTTTTACTATTGTAAATTCTTCAAAATATGGCAATCTTTACTCAAAAAAATAATTTAACAATTCAGTATCACATATACTCCGAACTGAATGTTGTTCTTATGAAATATGCTTGTTTCATGCAAAATAGTGGTTTCGTCTGTAATGGACGATGTAATGGTGACTTTAACTGTGTTATTGAGTTTGGTCTGCTGAGTGTAATACTCTGTGGAGTCTGGTGTGGAAGCTATGATCTGGTTTTCGGCTGGGGCAGATTAGCAGGGTTGACTTGGGGAACACATCTGCTGCGTGGTTTTCCAGTTTGGTTAAGTTACTTCTCGGGTATTTCATTCATTATCTTTGGTTGTTTAGTCGGTTAGGGTTGGTTTCCAAGGCTATAAATAATCTGTATTCATTGTAACTTGATGTAATTTTCTTGTAATGATAAAATATCCCCGTTTATCCGTGGAGTAGTCGGCACATTGCCGTAAAACACGTTAAATTTGTGTTCTTCTTGTTTTCATGTTTGTTTACTTCTTAATTGCTTATCTTTACTCACGATCACGATCACTTCTTGATCGATTCGTCATAACATACTGGTATCGGAGCATCCAGGTTCATCAAGAAATTTGATTATCTGTTTTAAGCAAAGTAGATTGGCACTAAGGTCATAATTGATGCTAGGATTTGGGATCTACACAAGCTTTTCTGGTGAGAAAGATGTCTTCTTTAAACGTCAAGATTGACAAGTTTACAGGAAGAAACAGTTTTAGTCAATGGCATATCAAGATGCGCTTTGTTGAAGCAACAGGGATTATGGGGTCTCTTGCATAAATCAACAAAAGGAAATGCTGCTAAGAGAGGCAGTCTGGAAGAGAAAGCACATTCAACAATTATGTTGTGATATTATCACAGAGGTTGTTGAAGAGGACACAGCAAAGAAGCTGTGGTCTAACCTTGAGAGTCTGTACTTGACAAAGTCTCTAACCAACAAGTTGTTATTGAAACAACGTATGTTCAAGCTAAGGATGCATGAGGCCACTCAGATGAGGGATCATCTAGATCAGCTAAACACAATATTTGTTGACCTAAGGAATATTGACGTGAAGATTGAAGATGAGGATGCAGCATTGATCCTACTTGTGTCATTGCCTGCTTCTTATGAGAACTTTGTGCAGTCCTTTTTTGTGGGAAGGACTCAGTGTCATTGGAGGATGCGAGATCATCTCTCCATGCTCGAGAGATACTCCATAAGGCATTTGGTTCAGGGACGACAGTCAGTATGCTGGATTGGTGGCCAGTGGAATCAGCAGGGGGCGGGAAATTCTGGAAAGAGGAAATCCAAGAGAACTTCCAAGGGTCTTAAAGCTGAGGATGTCTATAACTACTGCAAGGAGCAGGGACATTGGAATAATGAATGTCCAAAAAAGATGAAGCAGCATAGTACTCAGCAGGGTACAATAGCTTTGGTAGAACAAGACACCAACTCTGAAGAAGTTCTGGCCTTAGCAGTTTCAGAGTCAGCAGGGCACAAAGATGTTTGGATTCTGGACACTAGGGCATCTTATCATGTGTGTCCAAACAGGAAGTGGTTTCAACTTACCAGCAGGTGGATGGAAACCATATTGCAATGGCTAACAGCAAGGTCTGCAAAATAGTTGGGATTGGATCTGTTCAGTTGAGGACACATGATGGTAAATGCTGCACACTGAATGAGGTTAGGCATGTTCCATAAATGACCAAGAATTGGATATCACTTAGTCTACAGGACAACAAAGGGTTAAAGTTCAGGGGTGAAGGTGGAGTGGTGAAAGTCTATAAGGGTTCAGTTATGATTCTAAAGGGTATCAGGCATGGGACATTGTACATACTACAAGGGTCTAATGTATCAGGTTATTCTATCACAGCATCATCGAGAGGTTCACTGATCACAAATGACTAAGCTGTGGCATATGAGATAGGGTCATATGGGTGAAAGAGGGATGCAAATTCTGTCTAAGTCTGATCCACTTAGGGGAAATAAGGTCAAGGAGATGGATTTTTGTGAACACTGTGTGTTTGGGAAGCTACATAGAAGCAAGTTCCCATAAGAAATTCACATCACAAAAGGGACACTTGATTATGTCCATTCTGATTGCAGAAGACCTTCAAGGTTGGAGTCACTAGGTGGTCACAGGTATTTTGTGTCTTTTATATATGATTACTCAAGGGTGGTTTGGGTAAATATGATGAAACACAAGAGAGAGGCATTCAAGCACTTCAAGCAGATGAAGGCGTTTGTTGAGAATAAGACATGGAAGAAGATCAATAGACTTAGAACTGATAATGGGTTGGAATTCTGTTGGTCTGAGTTTGATTAATTTTGCAAAAATGAAGGCATTGTTACGCACCACACTGTCATCAATACTCCACAACAGAATGGTGTTGCAGAAAGAATGAATCAAACTCTTCTGGAGAGGTCAAGGTGCATGATCTCTAATTTTGGTCTAGCAAGAATATTTTAGGCAGAGGCTGTTAACAAAGCATGCTACTTAATCAATATAGGGCCTCACACTGGGATCAAGCTCAAAACACCACTTGAGGTTTGATAAGGAAAATCAGCAGACCACTCTGGTCTAAAGGTTTTTTTGGCAAAGATCCGCTCCGCTATCCTCGCTGAATGTAAATTGAAACCTAAAGCAAAGAAAGGGGTGTTTGTTGGATATGGAGATGGAGTTAAGGGATATAGAATCTGGTCATCAGCTGAAAATAGGGTTATACTCAGCAGGAGTGTAGTCTTTGATGAATACTCTATACTTAACTCATCTGTGAGAGCCACACTGAATCTGAAATTGGATCTGAACCGGAGAAGGTTGAAAAACAGGTGGAGCTTCATGCAGAGTCTTCTGTATTAAAAGGGATAGTCAACAATCAATAGATCTAGAACTGGATCCAAGCCAATCTTCTAAACAAAGGTCAGCATATAGTCAAACAGCTGATGTTGGTCAGCAGAGTATAGCTCTCAACAGAGCTACAAGGACCAATATTAGACCCTTAAGAAGATATGGGTTTGGGGAGGATATGGTTGGATATGCACTACAGGTAGCTGAAGAAGTGGATGGTTTTGAACTTAACACTTATAAGGAAGCTGTGATATGTTCCGAGGCATCGTAATGGCTTGTTGGCATAGGAGAAGAAATAGAGTCACTTTAGAAGAATGAGACTTAGGATCTGGTCAAACAACCACATGATAGGAGGGTGGTCAGCTGCAAATGGATCTTTAAGAAAAAAAATGAAGGAATGGCATCTGCCAAAGGCATCAGATATAAGGCACGTTTGGTTGCAAGAGGGTTCAGTCAGAAAGAGGGGGTGGACTATGAAGAGATGATTTCTCTAGTGGTCAGACATACTCCTTTAAATGTGCTATTAGCAATAGTGGCACATCAGAATCTTGAACTAGAGCAATTGGATGTGAAAACAGCTTTTCTACATGGATGTGTAGATAAGGAAATTTATATGACTCAGCTAGAGGTTTCCAAGTTCCTGGCAAGGAAGGATATGTTTGCATGTTGAAGAAAACCTTGTATAGACTTAAGCAGGCCCAAGATAGTGGTATAAGAAGTTTGAGAGCAATATGATTCATCAGCTAGGGTTATAGCAGGAGTCCATATGATTGCAAGGTTTATCATAACAAGTTGGAGGATGATTCAATCATCTATCGGGTTTTATATGTGGATGATATGCTGATAGCTGCTGTGAACAAGTCCGATATTCAAGATCTAAAGAATCTGCTCAAGGCTGAATTTGAGATGAAGGATTTTGGGAATGCAAAGAAAATTCTGGGGATGGAGATATATAGAGATAGGAAGCATGGGTATATTGAAAATGTATTATCCAAGTTTGGCATGTCATCAGTCAAACCTATAAATACTCCTATGGAACCAAATCTACATATGTCCATTGTGTTTGCTCCATAGTCAGCTGAAGAGGAAGAATACATGTCAAGGGTTCCATATGCTAGTGCAGTGGGCGGTTTAATGTATAACATGGTCTGTACTCGGCCTGATTTGGCTCAGGCAGTCAATGTTGTCAGCAGGTTTATGGATCGACCTGGAAAGGAACACTAGAAAGCAGTGAAGATGATATTTAGGTACCTTAGGGGTACATCAGCTATTGGACTCATTTATGGAGGTGGTACTCAATGTTTTGTCACGAGGTATGTGTGATTTTGATTATCTTTGCTAAAATGGATAGCATGAGATCTGGCACTAGGTATGTGTTTATTTTGGGTGGTTCTGTGGTAAGTTGGAAGGCAAATTCTGAGTGGTACCGTGACATTATCTACTATCAACCGTAATGCATGGCACCGACAAAAGCAAAGAAAAGAGGCGCTTTGGTTAAAAGTGGTCGGTCAATTATCTCGAGTCTGCATGAAGATCAAGTCGAGGGTATTGTGACAGATCTTAGTGCAATATGTTTGGCTAAGGATCAGTCATCATGAAAGGAACCAAGCACATTGATGTTAGGTACCATTTAATTGAGGAATGAGAGGAGGGTCAAAGTGGAGAAGATCAGCACTGTTGTAAATCCTACAAATATGTTCACTAAACCAGTTCCAATGGGCAAGCTTCAGTTGTGCATGGACTTACTAAATATCAAAAGCTGTTAATCTGTATCTGGAATACTCATCTAAAGGTGGGGGTCTGCTGAGGTTTTCAAATCTAGAGACAAAGAGGATTTCTGGCACATGGTTGTGCATCTTGTCAGTTTGTATGAATTTGAAGTCGAGGTGGCAATTTGTAATGGTGACTTAAACTACGCTACTGAGTTTGGTCAGCTGAGTGTAATACTCTTCTGAGTCTGGTGTGGAAGCTATGAGTCATTGTATACAGTAGTGCGTGTCAATAGGTTGATCAACCTCGCGAAGTTAAGGTCGTTGATTCTCAAGGACTTGGGAAACATGTCTGCTGCATGGTTTTCCAGTTTGGTTAAGTTACTTCTGAGGTATTTCAATCATTATCTAGTTTGGCTATTTAGTCAGTTAGAGTTGGTTTCCTAAGGCTATAAATACCATTTGTATTAATTGTAACTTGATGTAACTTTCCTGTGATAATAAAATATCCCCGTTTGTCCGTGGAGTAGTCGGCACATTTCCGGAAACCACATTCAATATGTGTTCTTCTTGATTGCATATTTGTTTACTTGTTAATTGCTTATCTTTACTCACGATCACCATCACTTCTTGATCAATCCGTCATAATAGACAAAAAACTGTGTTGGTGGTATTTCAAGGCGGAAAAAGGCTAGTTTGGGTGGTGGGTCACCAGACATTGTGGCTGAAGGATGATAATATGAGTATTAAAATGAAGAAGAGAATGAGAAGAGTAGTTTTGTAAAGGGGGCATGAGATCCACTACACCCATTTACATATACCCCTAACCCTGCTCCACTTCAAACAGCATCATTTTTTTTTACATTTTTTTAGTTTTTCATCATTTTATTATTACCCATCTGGATTACATAATAGAATCAGCAATCAATGACGGGGTGTTTTTATTTTATTAGGTTTTAGTTTTTTTATTCACGGTAAAAAAATTCCGCAATCAACGACGGAGTGTTTCTATTTTATTGGGTTTTAGTTTTTTATTTCAGGTAAAAAAAATTATTCGGCAATCAGAGACGGGGTGCTGATATTTTATTGGGTTTAGTTTTTTATTTACGGATAAAGGGAGGAATGGAGAGTATTACGGAAAAAGAAAAAAGAGAAAAAAATATATTGACAACAAATAATTAATACTACGTCGTTTTGATTGGTGTAGGGAAAATGTGTTGGGTGAGTGGTGTAGTAAATCCCAACCGTGTAAAGGGTGCATCAAGATTAGGATGCTGGGAGAAATTGGAAAATCAGGCCCTTTTAACCTCTGACAATTTTTTTTTAGGTCGGACAGATTATGACATTTTGTTTTTCAGGTTCACCGTCCGAATTTGAATGAAAACATCCAAATACAGTCAAAACCGTCCATATTTCGATGTATTTCGTCTAAATAAATTGAATGGGGAATATGGACGGAAACCGTCCGAATGTTGGACGAACCGTCCAAATTGGGATGAATTCCGTCCAATTTTGGACGGTGCGTCCAACATTTGGACGGTTTACTTCCATTTTGTCCAAAACACTTAAACCGTCCCAATTTGGACGGTATCATTTAGTCTCTCCGTCCAAACAGAGGACGCACCGTCCAAATTTGGACGGATTCATCCAAATTTGGACGGAAACGTCCATTTTCAAACCCTTATCAGCCTTCTTCCTCATTTAACCATTTCACAGCCGTTTCAAACCATTTCAAACCATTTCACAACCAAATTTGGGCGATTTACAGAGCATTTCAATCCTTCCATTTCTTAGAGAAAATTTGGACGATTTCAATGGCTAATCCTTCGTCTTCTCAAAGTCTAGAAGCACCTAATGTGAGTGTTTATGGTTTTTTTTTTCTGATCTTTTTCCAATTCCGTTTTCATTTCGTTTTTTGTTTTTGTTTTTTGATTTTGTTGGGTAATCATACATACGATTTGAATTCATATCCTATTTGATTTTGTTATTTGATTCGAATTAATCCTATTAAAATTTGTTATTTGATTGTGACAGGATTTTTCCGGTTTATGTCACCATGAATATAATGTTATTTGTTCGATTGGGATTCAACGGTGTTATAGGGTTTAGGGTTTAGATTCAAATTCATATATTTTATGATTATATGTATGTATGATGATGTGCTTTTAGAAATCGAAATGATATATATGAATCTTATAATTCGAATGGATATGTATGAAAATTAGTAATATGTAATTAATAGCTTAGGGTTTATGGTTTATTGATGTTCATGTAAAATTCGAAAATTCATGTATAATTTAGAGATCGTCATGTTTCATGTTCAATAGTGTGTTATTTTATTGTTGAGTTTGAATTCAATTCATGTATATTATGATTAAATGTATGATGGGGCATTTAGAAGTAATTTATGATAGTGTAAGAATATGTATGTTAGTGTTATAATTTTTTATTTGATATTCTAGTGTAATTTTTGATAGTATAATGTAAGATTCTATGACAATGAGTAGGACTGATCACAGGGAGTATAAATGCCTTTAGTATAAATGCCCTTGAAATTATCGGTAACAAGAATGTGATTTAAAAAATTGAAACAAACGACAAATTAATGTCGTTTGAAAACACAAGAACGAATATTTCGAACTGAATTCCATGGTACGCCTCGGCCTGATGAGGTTCTTAGAATTGCATGTTTTCCCTAAGGTGTTTTCGATTCCTTCGATCTGCGTGTGTCATGCCTAATCTCCGGCTTTGTATTGGGGCTCTGGTAGGTAGCTCGTAGAAAATTTTATTAGGTGCCGCTCAACAGAGCATCTTTTCTTGTCTCCAGCAGCCTGGTAAATCCTCAGCCGGAAGTGAGGCACCCCTTAGATTGAAAATATAAGTTCTGTTCTGCCGGCTCCGTCCGGCGTCCGTTTTCCCTCGTCATCATCAAGTACTCTATGACGTTGGTAAAAACACTACTCTCTTCTTCTCTTACCCCTCTCTAACGTTACAACACAACACAACACAAAACAACGATGTTCCGAAAAACAAAATAAAAGATGATAAGACATTTCGATTTATATATATATATACATATATATATATATATATATACATATATATATATATATATTTATTTATTTAATTATATGTGTGTGTGTGTGTGTGTGTATATATATATATATATATATATATATATATATATATATATATATATATATATATATATATATTTATTTATTTAATTATGTGTGTGTGTGTGTGTGTATATATATATATATATATATATATATATATATATATATATATATATATAAATACTCACATACAAATCCTATTTTCTATTTTTGGAAACAATTATTTACTTCATATAGATATATGTATATAAAGTGAATAAATACAAGTCATATTTACTATTTTTTAGAAACAATTATTTACTTCATATAGATAAATGTATATAAAGTGAATAAATACAAACCCTATTTACTATTTTCTGAAAACAATGTTATTTACTTTATAAGTATAGTATATATATATACATATCCATATATATATATATATATATATATATATATATATATATATATATATATATATATATATATATACTTAGTAATGAACCCCCTGCATAATGCACGGGGATATGAATTAAATAAAATAACTATAACATTATCATTTTCTTTGAAAAAAATTCTTTTTGATCATAAAGATCAAGTCTTTTACCGACGCTATCATGATCAATAATCCTGATGTTCAATAAAACACATCAGCATTTGATGCTTGTTTTTCCCATGTTCCATACAGTTACTAACAAATTGATCAATAATCAAATAAAACACATCAGAATTTGGTGCTCGTTTTTCCCATGTTCTATATAGTTACCAACAATTATTGTGATACCCCTAAAAAAACAATTATTAAATGGATTGACTTATTTGCAATGAATGACTTTAATGTAAAAATATTTCGTATTAATTGATAAATTTGAATAAAGTTATTTTCAAAATGTAATTTAATGTAAGAAACCCGACATTAATGTGGTGACCATTTTGCAAGGGATTATTTGAATGTAAGAACATTTCATATTAATTGGCAAAGTTGACTACAGTTATTTTTTAAAATGTAACTTAATATAAGAATATTTAACATTAAATGAAGTGGCTAATTTTTATTGGATGAATTAATTTAAGAATATTTCGTATTAATTAGCACATTTGATTTACTTATATTTCAAAATGTAATTTAATTTAATAAAATTTTGTATAAATGGAGGACCCAAAATTTGTAAGGGATAATTTTTTGCATAACATATTTTTATTTATTTATGTTTAATAAAATCAATAAAATGTAGTTTAGAGGATAAATTTTCTTAGGCTTTTTTTTTTCAAAAAAAATTTATTGTAAGAATATTTTACTTTGACCGACATTTTTGGTTAATGTTGAAATATTTCCCATTAAATGACACAATTGAATTTAGTTAATGTTGAAAATATAATTGAATGTAAGAATATTTGGCATTAAATATTTCGTATATTGGAAAAGTTGAATACATTAATTTTTAAATGTAATTCAATTCAACAATATTTGTCATTAAATGAGGTGGCTAATTTATAAGAGATGAATTAATTTAAGAATATTTCGTATTAATTATCATATTTGAATGTTTTTTCGAATAACTACTTGAATTTACTTATCATTCAAAATGTAATTTAGTGTGATTGGAGAGGGAGATGTTATTTTGTGATTGGAGAGATATGTTATTTATTAGAAAAATTAATTTTGATGAAGTCAAATTTCGTAATAAGTGTGAACTGTAAATAGTGTCATTTGAGAGAGAGGCTACTGATTAGGAAAAAAAAATCAAATTTCAAAAAATTCAAATTTTGTAATTATTGTGAAGTGAAAGTAGTGTGATTAGGGTCAGAGGATATTTAGTAGAAAATCAAATTTCGTATATTACTTTTTAAATATTATAATTTAATGAAAAAATATTTCGCATTAAGGGACATAAATTTAAGAATATTTGTCATTATTCTGGGATGGATAATTTATAAGGGATGTATTTAATGTCGCAATATTTTGTATTCAATGACATATTTGAGTTTATATATTTATCAAAATGTTATTTAATGTTAGTATATTTTTTATTAAAATTAAATTTATCATTTAGTAAATATTATGACCTAATGTGACATTCAAAAAAAACTTATACTATTTTATAGGGATGTATTTAATATGAGAATATTTTGTATTAAATGACATATTCGGTCTATATTTTTAAATTATTCCAATAAAAGTCAAATTTTGTAATTATTGTGAAGTGTAAGTAGGGTGATTAGCGTGAGAGGTTATTTAGTAGAAAATTAAATTTTGTAATTAAGGCTTGTTTGATTTTTTTTGATATTTATTTTTTCATATTTTTCTATTAATCATGATTCATTCTTATTTCAATAAAATATTGTATACTATAAATATCATTATTGTCGTATTTGTCTATTAATGGTTCTATATAATTTAAAAATTAAATTTTAGAAAGTCAATTTTTTTAATTCGTGTGAACCATAATGAGTGTGATTGGAGAGAGATGTTATTTATTATAAAAATCAAATTATAAAAATTTAAATTTTATAATTAGTGTGAACTGTAATTAGTGTGATTAGAGAGAGAGGGGTTATTTATTCGAAAAATCAATTTTGATAAAGTCAAATTTTGTAATAAGTGCGAATTGTAAATATTGTCATTAAATAGTGTCATTTGAGAGAGAGGTTATTTATTAGGAAAATCAAATTCTAAAAAGTCAAAATTTATAATTATTGTGAAGTGTAAGTAGTGTGATTGGAGTGAGATGATATTTAGTAGAAAAACAAATTTTGTATATTACTTTTTAAATATTATACTTTAATGAAAAAATATTTCGCATTAAGTGTCATAAATTTAAGAATATTTGACATTATTTTGGGATAAATAATTTATAAGGGTTATGTTTAATGTCTCATTTGTATTAAATGACATATTTGAGTTTATATATTTATCAAAATGTTATTTAATGATAGAAAATTTTATATTGATTTGTAAAATTAAAATTTATCATTTAGTTAATATTATAACCTAATGTGACATTAAAAAAAAACTTAATGTGATATTTCGCATTAAATGCCATGAATTTAAGAATATTTTGTATTAATTAGGATGACTAAATTATAAGGATGTATTTAATATGAGAATATTTTGTATTAAATGGCATATTAAGTCTGTATTTTCAAATTATTCCAATTTTTCGTTGAACAATTATTGTATCATGTTTGGTTGGTAAATTTTTTTCATTTTTCTATTTATTATGATGCATTCTGATTTTAATCAACTATTGTATTACACCCTAAAATTTTGTAATTATTATGAAGTGTAAGTATTAATTTGTTATTGTATATTTAGTAATTAGTGTGAATTGTAAGTAGTTATTTTGAGGTAATATATTTTTACATTTTTCTGTATTTGGCTAATAATTATGATTGATTTTTATTTTAATCAATTATTATATACTATATTCTTCCTTAATTTAAAAAAATTAAAACAAATAACACTAATTACCTCAGTATACTATTTTCCCTAAAACCCTAAAAAAAATAACAAAAATATGCACAAATAAAATTAAAACACAATTTAAAAATCCGCACTGCATGACTTTAGAATTGTATGTGTCTGCACAAATCAAATACATATAAAGAATAACAAAAGAAAAGAATTAAAAGAAATACGCCATTTTTTTGAAAAAAATAACAAATAATGAATATCCTAAACCCTTAAAAAATTAGCCTAAAACCTAACAATATGATTTTCAGCTTAAACTTTAAAAAAATAACAAAAATATATACAAATAAAATTAAAACCCAAATCCAAAAATTCATACCTTGCACGGAGCTATCTGTCTGCACAAATCAAATGACTAAAGAAAAAATATTAAAAAATACGCCATTTTTTATTTGAAAAAATAACAAAATATGAATATTAGTCTACACCCTTTAAGAGTTAGCCTAAACCCTAAAATTATGAATTTCATATTAAACCCTAAAAAAGTAACAAAAATATGCACAAATAAAAATAAAACACAAATTCAAAAATCCGTACCTTTCACGGGGCTAGATGTCTGCACAAATCAACTACATATAAATAATGACATAAGAAAAAATATTTAAAATATCCGCCATTTTTAATTTAAAAAAAATAACAAAATATAAATATCAGTAGCATAAACCCTTTAAATATTAGCATAAACCATAAAATTATGAATTTCAGATTAAACCCTAAAAATGTAACAAAAATATGCACAAATAAAATTAAAACACAAATTCAAAATGGCATACCTTTTCCGGAGCTAGATGTTTGCACAAAGGGATGAATCAATTCATGCATTGCATGAAGCTAAATGTCTGCACAAATGGATGAATCAAGTGAGATATATAGATGATATTAGACAATGTAATGTAATAGCTTAGAATGCCAATGGAAATGAGGAATAGGTGAATGTGAAATGAAATGAATATTAGCTAGAAAAATATTGGGAAAGATAGGGTATTTATTAAGGAAATCAAATTTTAATTGATTTTTCTAATTATGGTAGCCGAATTTTCTAGTTATGGTATGTTTGATTTTTTTTTTTTTCAAATTTTATGGGTTTGGGTCGGGTATGGAGCGGGTCAATCGGGTAAATGAGTTAAATTGGCTCCTCTATATATTATATATAGATATATATATACTATAATATACTATACTATACTATACTATACATATTACCCTTGTCTAAAATCTTTTAATCATAAAAACATACATACACACACACACATATATATATATATATATAGTATTGTATATATATATATATATATATATGTGCATGTTTGTGTGTTGTGTAAATTTTTTTCAATGTTACAATGTATATATATATATATATATATA
Source organism: Gentiana macrophylla (assembly GCA_026214975.1). NCBI lineage: Eukaryota > Viridiplantae > Streptophyta > Magnoliopsida > Gentianales > Gentianaceae > Gentiana > Gentiana macrophylla. The sequence continues at coordinate 53,231,945 of CM047808.1, read as the reverse complement.
TATATATATATATATATATATATATATATATATATATATATATATATATTTGCAATATATTTTTGCAATTAAATAATCATGTGTATTTATAATCACTCATAGACTTTCCACATTTTGGACACACGGAGAATATATTCATCTACGTGATAATGTGTTTGATACCAAATTGAGGTTCCATTCGGAAAGAAGAATCTATGAAAAACTACAATCTTAGTCAGTGATCTTTATCCTCGACGGCAATGATCGTTACCTTGTTAACTAGATTGGGAAGAATCGGTGTTTGGTCAATTTATTACTTGGTATCGTGATAACTGGGCGTTCAAAGGGCGGCTAATAGCATTCTTGTATTTCCAAATGGTTTATCCCGACCGCGACGATGAACTTCATTTTAAGATTGGCGAGAATAGAGTGAAGTTCGGCAAAAGAGAGTTTGCAATGACAATGGGGTATAGATTTGGGGATGCAAACCTTCAGATTCAGGGGGTATCAAGGTGTTTTGAGGAGCCTTGTGACCTAAGAAAGTGCGCCGGGACTGTAACTATGGCAAAAATCTTAGCAGCGATGAGGACAAGGCAATGCGACACTGAAACCGTATATCGGATGGCTTTAGTGTATGTTATTTATGGCTTATTAATCGGACAAGACCCCAGAACTGTAATACCGAATCATATATTTTATATCGTCGATGACCTAAAACGGGTTAGAACTTATCCGTTGGGGGAGTATCTGTTTAACAACTTCATGTGGAACTGGGGTAAACAAGTACAACACCTACGGTTACTTGAGCCGAAAAGTGATGAGAAGGCCTGTCATCCAACGATATCCGGTTGTCTATGTGTCTTACATGTGTGGGTTTTTCATGCCATTCCAGCCATCGCTCTGAAGGTGAAATTCGCAATTGTGAGAGAGGGACATGAGAACGATCGTCCTACCATGCTGATGTGGAAGTTTTCGAACGAGGGGTGTATTCCGGTTGTCTGGCATCCCCACAATTCACTGTATGGGTAAGAATCGTATTTTCATTTTGATCAATCAACATTTTAAATATATTGTATCTAAAATCGTGTTTTTCATGTATTCAGGACGGAATGCCCGGTGATGTTCTGAGAACCCCCAAAGATAGGGATTACGTAATTTCACTAGGGTTGCCGGCGGCGATGTTCTGGTATGCGTACGTCAATTACCGGTCCCTCCCGTCGTAAAACACACCACCGGTCCTTCCTGTCGGAAACACACCGTCCCATGCCTGCGGTCAACGCGCCGAGAACGTGGCGTCACGAAATTGATGAAGAGGACGCTCGATGTAGCTTGATCTAGGCGTACATTATTATCGTCTACCTCCGCGAACCTGCAAGGCGATGACACTATATCCCTAAATGTGCAGGCTGAAGAACTGAGGCCAGTAATTACTCAAATCATCCAACAAGAGCTGGATAAAACTAACTCGGAGTTGAGTGTTGCGAAGACTGAGTTGGAAAAAACCAACTCCGAGTTAAGAAATGCAAATACCGAACTTCAAAAGACTAACTCCGAGCTAGGAGTTGTGAAGGCTCAGTTAAGTGAAACGATGCGTGGGTTAGCTGAAGTTAAAGATGAGTTGGGATTTTTTAAAGATCAGCATTCAAAATTTGTCAAATGGGTGGAACTGTAGGCAGCTAGACATGTATGAATTATCTTTCACATACGAATTTGACAGCCGTATTTATATTGTTAACACACGAATCTGAATTATTAATAGGGTGGTAATCAGTCACCCCAGTTCCAGCCTCCGCAACACTTCGACCCCGACGAGCTAATAGGTAATTTGTATTATTAACATAGGTATTTTATTGTTTGTTATCGTTAATTGAAGATCTCGATTATATTTGGTATAGATACTCTTGAGGGTATGACAGGGGCCGCTACTGACACCAGTCAGGCCGCTACATTTGGTAAGTTATTTGATTTTTCATTTTGAACCTAGAAATTAAATTGTGAAAAACTATCTAACTCGAATACCATTTTGTTTGTAGAAAGTTAATGTATATTGATTTTTGTATTATTAACATTAAAAATCTTATTTTATTGATGTCGTTAATTGATTATCTCGATTATATTTGGTATAGACACTCCCGAGCCTACGACAAGGTCCGCTACTGCCACCAGCCAGGCATCGGTTGTGGAGCGTGGGATCGATTTTAGTAAGTTTGTAGATTTTTAATTTTGAAAATATAAATTACATTGTGAGAAACTATCTAACTCGAATCCCATATTGTTTATAGGGAGTTAACGTATATTGATTTTTCTATTATTAACATTAAAAATCTTATTTTATTGCTGTCGTTAATTGATTAGCTCGATTATATTTGGTATAGGCGCTCCCGAGCCTACGACAAGGGCCGCTACTGACACCATTCAGGAATCGGTTGTGGAGCCTGAGATAGATTTTAGTAAGTTTGTAGATATTTAATTTTGAACTAGAAATTACATTGTGAAAAACTATCTAACTCGAATTCCATATTGTTTATAGAGAGTTAATGTATATTGATTTTTGTATTATTAACATTAAAAATCTTATTTTATTGCTGTCGTTAATTGATTATCTCGATTATATTTGGTATAGACACTCCCGAGCCTACGACAAGGGCCGCTACTGACACCATTCAGGAATCGGTTGAGGAGCCTGAGATCGATTTTAGTAAGTTTGTAGATTTTTAGTTTTGAAACTAGAAATTACATTGTGAAAAACCCTCTAACTCGATAATGTATTGAATATTGTTTAGCTGCTAGTCCAACTGATATTCAATTGGGGAAACGAAAGGTGGATTATGCAACTGACAGAAGATTGACAACCCGTCAGACAATTCACCAACCACGATATTTAACTGATGGGTCGCACGTAGTCAGTCTGCCAGGTGCTACTAGATGGACAGCGTTGATAAAATTTCTACAAGAGTTGGAAAACAAATTTATATCCTGGTACGAACAAAAATATCCACCCCCAATAGAGATTCCCACGGGCCTCGCATTTGGATGCCCAATGGCAGATTGGGCGGGCAAGGCGTGGTTCGAACGTGTCCATGAGAAGTATTGAGAGTTAGACCGAGAGGTATATTCTTGTGACTTACATTTTCATATATCAGAAATTTTTATATGTCTGCATTCATTATCTCTAACTTCTTTTTGCATGCGTACATCATATCGATGGGTTCCTGCACCTTATACGACACCAAATGGAAGTATATCCAGAATGCTTTGAACCGCATACGGCCATTGCCTTCTCTGAAATATCCTCATTTTGCGGCCAGGGTCATATAGATCAGCGAAAGACGCCTGACACAACGCATATTCCAGATCATGTGATTCAGTGCGTCAAGCAATGGGATGAAAACACAGTGGCGTACATGCCTGGGCTATATATCACAGTCACTTGGGCTCTTTGTCGAAATGTCTATTCCCCACTGGAGGATTAGAGTGTATGATTGTCTGGTGGGGGATAAATATAAGGAGAGGGAATATGTGAAGGATTATATAAGAGCATTCGGTGTTTCGTTGAGGAGAGTGTTTGAGATGGATGCTCGTCTACGTAACCTCCCACAAATGCTTGATCCAGCGAAGCCTCCTATTGCGGTCAAAGCAGTTACGGCTAAATACGTACCACAAATGCCAATCCCGTAAGTGTTATAGATTTCACACTATTTATAATAATATACAGTATACATTATTTTCTTGTCATTTGATTAATCAAAATTTACATTCTGTACATGAGTGACTGTGGGGTATACACGGTCAAGTTCATTGAGCATTTGATGCACAAAGAAGATTTTTCATTGATCAAAGCTAACAATATGTTGTTATTAAGACATAAAATGTGTGTGCAGTTGTTTTTTTGTTTTTTTTCAGCTAACTCAACTGAGTATAATACTGACTTATATTTAGTCTTGTTAACTGGCAGCGGATAAAACTAGCCTTTAGTGCAATAGATGTGTCAGTAAGAATCTAGACCTTCGATGTATAAGTTTTGTGCTGACTCAGTGTCTGGTGTTTGTTAAGTGATAATGCAACAAATAAAACAAACATAAGTGCATAAAGTAAATCAACACAAGATTTGTTTATGGAAGTTCCGGCTGGTGTAATCCCGTACATCTCCCCTTCTCATGTGGTGTAGGAGGTATCACTAGAATCTTGAGATAACCGTTACAAAATCCTAGCACTATGACAGTCCTTCACGACACCCTAGTTTCACTGTCTACACAAAATGAAGAAAGGTGAGATTGCTCCCTTCACTCTGCACACTGATCTTTCGGATGTGGAATTTCTCCTTCACCAGCTCACCACTAACACAAACGCAGTCCGCAGACTGAACCAACAGCTGTGGCAAACAAGTTGCAACCGTATGAAGAAAGGTAGAATTGCTCTCTTCAATCTATGCACAGCCAACCCTTTTTCACAAAGGTTAGGTTTAGAATTAATCAAAAGATTAATTCAGTGAGCTGTCTGATTCTTCTGGATCTGGATTTGTAGCTCCAAGATGCCTTCTTTTCCCTTAATGGGTTACTGGATCTTTCTTTGAAATCTTTAAGGCAATTCTGTTGGCTTCCCCTTTTCTAGATATATATGATCTGATTTTCTGGATCTGGATCTTTGGATAAGTGCTTGTAAAGCTCTTTTTCTGATCCTTCTCCCTCTCTCCTCCAAGTGATTCTCTTGTATATTTATAGGGGTGATGTAACGGTTACTAGCTCTTGTAGCCGTTACACTTGTCGTTTAGCCAACGTTCATATGTACGACCTTTGTTGTATTGTTAATTCAAATTCAACGAGGTCTTAACTCAGTTTTCTACTCTACTTCAAAACCGAGTACCTTGTATACTTAACATCGACTTTAATTGACTAAGTCGAGTACACCATTCGATTTTCTTCTTTTCACTGTAATCGATAATCTTTGTCCTTAAGATTATTCGATTTTACATGATCTATAGTTCGATTCCGTGTCACCACAGACTTTGCACGAATCGACTTATAGTCACGACTTAATCGACTTCTAAACGAGTTTGCTACCTCGGTTCTTGATCTTCAGTAAATAAGTCTCATGTCCTCGGTTCTTCTGTCTTCTAGATAAGTCAACTGATTCTCTGACCCTCAGCGAACTTATCTTCTTCAGTTCTTGCATAACTGAGTTTGAACCATCAGTTCTTCATGTGCATACTCAGTTTTCTTGTTGTGACTCATCTTTCTTGTTGTGACTCAAATTGTTAGCCTAGTTCCTATTCTATTACAATGCTTGTGCAAAACAACCTATACAAGGTTCGGACTCAGATAGAACTTATACATTTTATCTCTAGACCATTTCTTGCTTCTTCTTTCATTATGCACTATAACAGTTAGTTATGACTTCATCATCATGGGTTGTAAGTGATTTGTCTAATTACGTGACGAATCATCATCAAAACATAAATAATATTTCCAACAATTTCCCCCTTTTTGATGATGTATCATAACCCTCCCTAAAAGCTGTAATAGAAGAATAATGCAAGAAATCATAACAAATCAAATTAAGATAACAAACTAGAACAATTGAATTCATTATGTCACATTAAACTGAGTAACACAAAAGTATTACAGATTTTCTTTTTCCAAATTCATCAGTTTTTCTCCAACAAAGATACTCCTTTTTGTCTCCAGGAGTCTTCTTGCCTCTCCTTCTTCTTCTGTTTCACCATCTCTAAGCTTGATCTCTAAATATTCATTTAGCAATTGATTTGCCTCTTCGTTGTTACCAGCTTTAAACTTTATCAAGATCTCTTTGATTTCTTCACTCATCACATTCTCTTCTTCCTCTGAAATAAGACTAGATTCCTTCCCTTTAGTCTCTTCCCCCTCAGTTCTTGTCCATCCATATTTTGCTGCTTTTAGAGAAGCTTTCAATCTGACACAGATTGCAAGTTTCTTCCTGATACTCAGCACAACTTTAACTGAGGTTTCTTCATCTTTTTCAGTTCTCATTTCTGTGAAAGTCTCTTCTTTGATCAACTCCTCGATCAGAATGTAAATTGCTTCTTCATTCAATTGAATAGATAGTAGATCAATAGTCTGTAGATCAGTATCTATTTGTTCATCTTGTTCTTCAATCAGACGTTTGGCATAGGCCTCTTCAACTTTCTCTTCATCAGCTTTCTCTTTGTCAGCTTTACCAGCATCACCTTCGATTTTCTTTTCCTTGCCATCACCTTCAATTTTCTCTTCCCCCTGAATTGAAGATATGAAAAAGCTTTCTTCAAATAATTTAAGTAAGGTGATGATGTTGGAATATTGGTATAGGCCTGAGTAATGTGTTCTTTCAAAGAAATCATGTAAGTTAAAGAGTTGCTGCTGTAGAGTTTGCATCACACTTTCAATGATCTCTTCCCAACCTTTCAGTCTGTCTTCAGTTTGTTGATGCTGAGATACTTTAGTTGCCGATCTGCTTGTAGATGCCTCATGAACTTGAGATGAGGAACTGGCCATAGGATAATAAAAATGAACATCATGACTTGTCAGTTCCTTTTCATACTCAGCTTCACAAAATTCAGCGTCCTCCACAGCTTCTCTTTTATCTTCAGTGTACTCTACAAATGTCTCAGTTGGAAATTCACTATCTTCAGTTTCATCAATCTCGCTTCCTTCGCTTCCTTCAGTTTCACTCTCCTCAGTTTCGCCAAGCTCACTTTCTTCAGTCTCATTCTGTTCACTCTCTTCAGTTTCATCCTCAATTTGAATTACTTCATCAGTTTCAGTTTTCTTTTTCTAAAATTTGTTCCAAGCCCTCTTTTGTCTTCTGAGAGTCCTTTCATCTAAATTCACAGTTCCACTTGAACTTGAATTTGATATTTTACTTGATTCTCCTTCAACAATCTTTCTTTTCTTCACTCCAGTGGACACTGATTTGTGTTCCACTTTTGTTCTTGTGGACGTTGAAATGGAGAGGTGATCCAGTATCTTTTGAACTGGATAAGTGAATCCCTTTTTCAATAGACACTTTTCCCCTGAAACCTTCTTTCCTTGTGCTCTTTCTTTCTCGTCTGAAATATGTTTTATCAAATGATTGAGAATAAATTTGTTCCAATCAAATCTTTCTTCAAACCAAATAGCATATATCAGTTTTAGTTTATCTGTTGAGAGAGTGTAGAAATTCTTGGCATGACCAATGACATTTTTGGTTAGAAGAATGGTCAGGAATGCGAATTCTTGTTTTTGCTGATAGATGGATCCGATAAAGTTCTTTTCCTCTTTGTTGATTGCCGTAACACTCCAAAGCTTGCCTTTTTCTTCATTTCCAAACATATGAGATGAAGATCCTCCGATTATTTCCAAGCCAAACACTAGTGAAAGCAACTATTCATCAACGGTAAAGCTCTTATCTTGAACAGTTGTCCTGAAGCTTTTTTCATTATTGACGATTTCGGCATTCTTGTAGAAGTCTCTGATGCCATCTGGACTCAAGGTAGTGACATTTGTATCAATCAAGTTTTCCAATCCTCGAATCCTTTTGATCTTGTTCTCAATTCGTTTTGATAGAGAGGAGTTTGAAAACTGTTGACAAAATTCGTCCAGGCTTATGGTGATTCCATCATCAATATTGTATTGCTCCATTGATTTCTGAATTAGGAATTCTTTTGGAAAATCTTGAATGCTTTGACTTTGGATGAGCAGGATTTCGTCAAGATTTTGTTTTGCAATCGTTTTCAAATAAGAGTCGTGTCACAATCAATGGGATTTTGTAGGGATGTACATCTACTTTTTCTGCCATATTGACACGTGGATTCGAGTGATTTGTCATGTCAGCTCAAGCGTCAGATGGTAGCTAGAAATTTTTCTGCTTTTGACCAATATGTCCTTCATCAGCTTTTGTTTAGAGGTCGATTTTCGGGATTGACATTGAGAACCGACTTGGCCTGCAAAACAGTTTTAAGTTTTCTTTGGTACCCATATCTTTTTGGGTCCGGCTGGATTAGTTACTGAAGTATTATTTTCAGTTTCTTCGATTAGAGAATTAAGCTTTCTCATTTCTTTTCTGGATAAACCATTACGCTTAATCTTAGTTGATTTCACAAGTATTCTTTCGGATTTATCATTTTTAGTTTCCTTGCGTAATCCACTAGATCTTCCAGTAATTTGATGTCCAGAATTTTCATTCTTTGAAATCTCAATATTGGGTATGGGTGGGAAATTATCATTGTTTTTGTCAAATTTACTAGACATTAATCTTTCAGCAAGATTTGACATCTCAGTTTCAAGAAACACATTCCAATCTTTTGCTTTGTCAAGTTCTCCGTCTTTTAATTTCAGTTCCAACGTAAGTTTTTCGGTTATCTTGACAAGTTCAGAGTTTCTCTTTCTGAGTTCAACGAATGATAACTGAGTTGAAGAATGTACCTTTTCATGATGGTTTGATATAGTTTTGTGATCTGAGTGTACATCCTTTTGTTGCTCTAATGAATCTTCTATATCAATGGTAACTTGCAACAACTTCTTTTCTTCTTCTTCTGAGAGATTTCTTTGTGATGGAATTCTTCTGGATTTGTCTATATAAACATTGAAGTTTGTATCCACATCATCACTGAGTTGAGGTTCTGGATTTGTATGCAGATTTGTCACACTGAACCTTTCAACTATTTGATCCTGAAAATCAGATACATTTTGCAAACAGTTAGTCAGGGGGTGAGTAAGCCAACTCTTAATTCTAGATGTAGTCATTGAAATCAAACTAAGTGATTGTACAACTGATACAGTGAGGGATTTTCAACAACTAGTTTGAAAGATATCGTTGGATCACTTCCAAATGGAAGAACTGCTCCGATACCAATTGTTGGTATCGGAAATAACTGATGACCAGTTACTTCAAGCAAACAAACTGATATTGAGATTCGGTGATGGATCTCTTCAAAATAGAAGCACTGTTTCGATACAAATTGTTGGTATCGGAAAGAACTAATCCGGTTCTCTTCGAACTAGAAGAACCGCTCCGATACCAAATGTTGGTCCCTTGGAAAAGGCTAACACAAGTTTAGAGGGGGGGGGTGAATAAACTTGTCACCAAAAACGTCTACCGAAAACTGAAAAAGCCCCAGGAACTGAGTTTTTGACAAACTCAAACTGATGCTTAGCTCAGTTTTGTTCCTGTCCTTTAACTTGTGCGGAGTTCTGCTAACTCAACTGAGTATAAGTCAATACTGACTTATATTTAGTCCTGTTAACAGGCAACGAATAAAACTAGCCTTTTGTGCAACAGATGTGTCAATAAGAATCTAGACCTTCTATGTATCAGTTTTGTGCTGACTCAGTGTCTGGTGTTTGTTAAGTGATAATGCAAAAAATAAAACAAACATAAGTGCATAAAGTAAATCAACACATGATTTGTTTATGGAAGTTCCGGGTGGTGTAATCCCGTACGTCTCCCCTTCTCCTGTGGTGTAGGAGGTATCACTAGAATCTTGAGATAACCGTTACAAAATCCAAGCACTATGACAGTCCTTCACGACACCCTAGTTTCACTGTCTACACAAAATGAAGAAAGGTGAGATTGCTCCCTTCACTCTGCACACTGATCTTTTGGAGGTGGAATTGCTCCTTCACCAGCTGACCACTAACACAAACGCAGTCCATAGACTGAACCAACAGCTGTGGCAACCAAGTTGCAACCGTATGAAGAAAGGTGGAATTGCTGTCTTCAAGCTATGCACAGCCAACCCTTTTTCACAAAGGTCAGGTTTAGAATTAATCAAGAGATTAATTCAGTGAGCTATCTGATTCTTCTAGATCTGGCTTTGTAGCTCCAAGATGCCTTCTTTTCCCTTAATGGGTTATTGGATCTTTCTTTGAAATCTTCAAGGCAGTTCTGTTGGCTTCCCCTTTTCTAGATATATATGATCTGATTTTCTGGATCTGGATCTTTGGATATGTGTTTGTAAAGCTCTTTTTCTGATCCTTCTCGCTCTCTCCTCCAAGTGATTCTCTTGTATATTTATAGGGGTGAAGTAATGGTCACTAGCTCTTGTAGCCGTTACACTTGTCGTTTAGACAACGTTCATATGTACGACCTTTGTTGTATTGTTAATTCAAATTCAACGAGGTCTTAACTCAGTTTTCTACTCTACTTCAAAACTGAGTACCTTGTATACTTAACATCTGACTTTAATTGACTAAGTCAGAGTACACCATTCAGTTTTCTTCTTTTCCTGGTAACTGATAATCTTTGTCCTTAAGATTATTCAGTTTTACATGATCTATAGTTCAGTTCCAGGTCACCACAGACTTGCCTGAATCCTGCCTTATAGTCACGACTTAATCAGCTTCTAACTGAGTTTGCTACCTCGATTCTTGATCTTCATGCTCGAGTCTGTGTCTCTCTCGGTTCTTGATCTTCTAGATAAGCCAACCGAAATCTGTGACCTCAGCGAACTTATCTTCTTCAGTTCTTGCATAACTGAGTTTGAACCATCAGTTCTTCATATGCATACTCAGTTTTCTTGTTGTCACTAAGCTTTCTTATTGTGACTCAGCTGTTCGCCTAGTTCCTATTCTATTACAATGCTTGTCTGAAACAACCTATACAAGGTTCAGACTCTAGATAGAACTTATACGTTTTATCTTTAGACCATTTCTTGCTTCTTCTTTCATTATGCACTATAACAGTTAGTTATGACTTCATCATAATGGGTTGTAAGTGATTTGTCTAATTACATGACGAATCATCATCAAACCATAAATAATATTTCCAACAATTATGCTAAGGGATATTTTACCAATCCTATCAACGATATCACATCCAAAATCAACTTCACGTTTCAAAACTGCGTACACAAACGATTTCAACTCGTTGCTTGGTTGAATAGTGTGTACGGTACCAAACACGCTACTAGCAATCCATTCGAAAATAACACGCATCCATTCGTTAGGAAATTGACGCCTTTCAATCAGACGTTGGAATGCCTGAATGTTTGAATTGGTAAAATATAAGTGATTATATGCTTCGACTCCAGATACACTACAGTAGCGATTGATCCAATCCGGAGTAAAGCAAACATCTACTCCACGTAAGTTGTACACCCCTTATGCTGGTATTATATCATCCGACGCATTAATTTTTGACCTGACAAGTGTGTAGAATTCACGAAAAATTGATCGATTCATAGTCGAGGTCGGTGTGGGACTAGTTGCATGACGCTCCAATGAAATTCTACGCAAGAGACTCTTCATCCTGGTAGGTAGACTCTCCCATTCAATTCTCCTCTCTCCGACAACACTTATATCTTGAAAGTGCTAAATCCAATTGCGACGCTCATGGTCTGTTGTGAACCGATTTAGCAGTGTATCCTCGTCATAGACGTGAGGTATACGGTGCTGTCTCACAGGCCGATGAGGATGCCATTCTGAGAGAATTTCATTTTCGAGATTAAAAATCTGAATATTATTATGAGGGGAATCCGAGTCAGACATTGTGGCTAAGGCAGATTAAAAGTGAGGGTTATGCATGGGTAGTGTAAAATTCATAGTATATATAGAGGTATCGATGTTAGAGGTCATTGTCAGGTCTTGTCAATCAATCAATGTTCCTGTTGAATTTTGGATGAATTCCGTCCTTTTTGGTCAGTGAGTGAATTCGGATGGTTTCTATACTTTCAATCAATAAATGTTCCTGTTGAATTGTCATGGTGTCGACAAATATTTGAAAAAAGTGAAATGAAGGTGTAGTCAACATCGATTGATTGAAAGTACAGAAACCGTCTGAATTCACTCACTGACCAAAAATGATGGAACCAATTAGACGGATCCATCTAAATTTAGACGGAATCCCACCTAATTTAGACGGAATCCAATTAATGCTTCTTTAGACTAGCCATGTTGTCCAGTCTGAAGACAAGACTTGACACTGTACCTATATGTCATATGTGATCACTATCGGCGGGTCCCACACTTCAAGTGGTTGTGAGTTATAAATTTAGGTAGGCCATATAGGTACAGTGTTACTATAGACATGAGGTAATATCTGCAGAATTAAACAAGAACATTGATTGATATATTTTTGAAAAAAAAGTGAAATCAAAGTGTAGGCAATGTCAAAACATAACCACTATTCCCGTCTAAATAAGGAAAGTAAGGTTTCCAATTAGACGGATCCGTCTAAATTTAGACGGAATCCAATTGATGTCAAAACATAACTAGCCATGTTCTCCAGTCTGAAGACAAGACTTGACACTATACCTATGTGTCCTACCTATATGTCATGTGTGGTCACTATCGGCGGGTCCCACATTTCAAGTGGTTGTGAGTTATGCATTTAGGCATGCCACATAGGTACAGTGTCAATATAGACGGGCCCCACACGTCAAATGGTGGTGAGTTATGACCGTCCAAATTGGACGATTCCGTCCAAATATTGGACGCTCCCGTGCAAATGTGCACGAGTCATAATTCCCACCGACCTTCTCAATCAATGTTTCTTTTGGGAAAAAATCTATATAGTGACAAATCCTTTAACAACCATTCATCCCTCTCATTTCTCGTTTATTTTACTCATATAATCTCTTCTAGTGTTCCTTTCAATGGCTAACCCACATTCTCCTGTGTTCATTTCCAATGACGAAATTGATTTGTCGTTGGACGAGTAGTCTCTCATAAGCCGTTTCACAACAGAAGATGAGAGGCGTGAGTACGTGACTAACTGGATAGCAAGAGCTGTCGTTATAGAGAGGCGATTGAACATGGAGAGTCTTCCTAGTTTGATCGGGAACTTGTTCCGAAATAACGGTTCGCATGGTGTCCCCCAAAGGCCATTAAGCTTTCATCACGTGAATCGGTCTATTGTGCATGAATTCTACGCTTGTGTAGCTACCACAGAGCTCAATGAATGGTGCGTCAGAGTGCGAGACGTTCCTGTCGTTTTGAATAATACATTGATCAACGACGAGTATGCCATTCCAAAATATCCTCAGGGTTTGGATTTCTTTCTATTTCCGGATGTTCATGAATTACTACTGCGTGACATGGCTGTTTTGTTTGGGGAGACGCATCTTTGGGAAAGTGTAAGGCGTACCCGCCCTTCACCCTGGTCCTGGTGCGGTCCATTCTTTCCTTTCTTGATTATGTTCCTTGCCACCAATATTTATGGCACGGTGAACTGCACCGCACCAACATTTGATTAGTATGCACTTTCGTACGCGTCTATTACATCATACTTTGACATCGGAGAGTATATTCTCTCCAGGATTCGACAGATAGAAAAGGGCAACGCAGGCGATGGATATATATTTTTCCCGTATCTCATCACAGCTATGTGTGTGAGGTCTACCGGGGTGCCGGAATATGATGAAGATTATGTGACATACGGTCATGATGACATTATCACCTATGAAACTTTTAATCAAGATTACTTTTAAGGTTTATTTTTCACGTGCAAGTTATTTTCTTTTAACAATGACGAAAGTTGTAGACTTCGTTGAAGTTGCATATGTTGCTTTATGATTTCAGTTTATCTTTTTAGTCTCTAGACTCCATGATCACATTATTTTTCTTTCTCCTCGTAATTAAAGATAATGGATTTAGCTTTATGATTTCATCTCTAGGCTTCTACAGTTCTACTGCTATGTAGTTATACTGTGTTAAAACAAAAGACTTTGTTAAAGCTGGTGATTTTTGTTGTGTGATTTCTTGTCTTGACAATCACATGAGGTGGTTCTTCCATCTCTAGTAGAGAGGACTATCACATTCATTTGCAAAGAATGAAAGCAGGAAACTCCAAATCAAGAAGTGGAATGCTCTTGGATAACTGTCTCCCAATTTGGATGAGGCGGAGTCATTGGACTTTTTATTGCACATAGTCATATTATATTATTATGCTCGGTGTATAAGCAGTCATCAGATTTTCTCTAAAACTACGTTTCTCCCATGATGGGTTCAAGTTTGGTGGGCATGATTACAGGAGAGAATCTGAAAGCTATAATGATGATGACTATATCATCTTCCATAAATTAAGTCGTTTAGTGTAACAAGTATCTATTTCGACTGTCTGTTGGTAATTCTTTGTAAATCAATGTGATATAACTTTCAACCCAACGGAATAATAAATATATCTATTACAATCGTGATGGCTTACAAAATTAACATCAACACATGCTGAAGTAGAGATTTATTCAATTAGGAACAACTGCACGAGTCGGACATCTATTCCTTTTGTGTCCAGGGTTACCGCAATTCGAGTAACTCCTACTGGAACCTAGGTTTGTCCACTCAGTAGGCATCCTGCTAGTCCTAGCACCGGGAGGCTCACCTTGAGAAGGAATCCTCAGGCTCCTGGGTCGGCCCCGCCTAGCTCCTCCGTACTCTGTGTTTCTCCTCCTTCCTCACTCTGTGCTCAGCGGATTGAGGAAGGTTTAGTTCTAATCCATTCGGGAAGAATCCAATCATCCTCGACTGGAACAGGGAAAACGCGTACTTCATATATACGTTGGAAACATGCAGCTTTGTAGTAAGGAGAACAATAACTGTACGGACTCTCGCAGCGGTGACTTATAGCAACGCAAGCATGTACGCAAGGTAACTGAAGTCCCTGAAAATGCCCGCAATAACATTTCTTCGTAAGCATATTTATTTTCTCACTAGTATCGATGTCCCCAACTTGAAACTGGTCCCGATCGATCCTGAGCAGTGTGAAACTCCTTCTGGCATGTGAAACACCATTCAAGAACTCTTTAGGTACAGGTGCTAACATGGTGCGACACGAGTCCGCAAGTTCTCTCCTCTCACAATGCCAACGCTGCAACACTCTCCTGATGTGGTCAAAGAGATTCACGATACTCATCCTACGCGCATCCCTGATGACGTTGTTAAAGCTTTCAGCACGATTGCTTGTCATTATTGCGTAACGTGTATGCGGAAATTGTGATCGTGCCCATTTGTCGATTCCAATCTCCTGTAGGTAACGCGAAACTGGTTTGGTTGGGTCTCTATCCATCTTTATTATCTTCTGAAATAATATTTTGAATCGCATTTCTGAAAATGTATAAGCGGCTTCCCAGAAAGTGTACGGACATTATCCCATGCTCCCGAATTTTTTATTGAGGTTCATAACGATGTGGTGGTAGCAGTAACCATGGTAAGCGTCTGGAAATACATTTCTAACGGCTCCAATGATTCCTGGCCCTCTGTCTGATATGAAAACCAAGTCACTACGTTCCCCGATTATCGACTTCACGTTTTCCATGAAATTCGTCCACGCATCAAGGCTCTCTCCGTCGGTCACGGCAAAAGCTAACGGAAAGATATGGTCGCCCGTGTCTACACCGACTGCTACTAACAATGTCCCCTCGCATTTTGTTTTCAGATGTGTACCGTCCACAACTAAGATAGGCCGACAATAATTAAACCCCTCAATACTAGAACCCAAAGCCATGAAACATACTTGAACCTGCCAAGCGCATCAGGAACAATGTCTGTGATGGTTCAAAAAATTTTCTACCTTCAACATGTAAAAGTAGGCGTGTAATTTAGAATACGACATTTCTACGTTACCGCCGATCAATTCCAAGGCTTTTATGTCTACATTGATAGGCACTTTGATAATTAAGGTCTATGTTGAATGTTTTTTGACCTCTGCTTGTAAAACTTTTGTCGTGAAACCGCTGCCGAGTTTTATTAGGCTATCCCTTACGAAACGACCTATAGGTCCGGGCTTGGCTTGTGTCACGGATTTTTGCAATGAAAATAAATAAGTAATAAATTTATAAATCCGGTATACCCTAAGTGCAGGGATCGTAGTATAGAGGTTAATACCGGGTCGATCTTACGGGGAATCGGGGTTGCTTAATCTAGTTTTTATTATCTAACCTAACTATGTCATGATTACTACTAAAAAGATATGAAAATAAAACAGTGAAGAACTAGAACGAAAAATGAAAATAAGAATAACTGGATAGAAGATCGAGATCTAAATCG
The DNA here is from genome assembly GCA_026214975.1 of Gentiana macrophylla. Lineage (NCBI taxonomy): Eukaryota > Viridiplantae > Streptophyta > Magnoliopsida > Gentianales > Gentianaceae > Gentiana > Gentiana macrophylla. The sequence goes on along the minus strand of CM047808.1, from coordinate 53,215,995 downwards.
TGGAAAATATAGTTGCGAACACAATTATCTAAACTAAATCTATTCTAAATCTATTATGAAATAAAGGTTGTAAATTTACTGAGCAACTCAAGTTCAAGTGATTTAATCAATGAGATAACAAACGAACAAGCAATTGATCCACCTATCCTACAACTATCAATTTCTATCAAGATTATCTCGTGATTTCTAACCAAGTTGTGATTCACCTAGCCCAAGTATGAACTCCTAATTTCTTAGACAAGTTCGCCTATTAATCTTCTATCTTTCGATCTAAAGATTAACGCTTTCAAACCAAAGGTGTGAAATTTATAAGTTTCTAACCTAGAGATTCGACCTAATAACTCTCGTTAATTAGATTAAAGGTCTAATCTTTATTATGGCGATCTAGGGTTTAACATGATTCTCATCACAGTCAAACATCATACATGCATAGATCTTTCGATATAAATTGCATAAGAACGAAATAAGCATAATAAAGATACAACTTTGAATTAAAAACTCACAAGACAATCGAAGATGAAATCAATACGTTGGTTGGATGGCTTCACAACGCTTGTTCAAGGGAGGTCTAGCCTCTAAACATCACTTTGAAGCTTGAGTTTGTTTGAGTAAAAGTACATAAAAGTGTTTGAATCTAACTAGAAAATAAAAGCATAAAAACTTAGTGTTAACTAAGGAAAAACGCAGCTGAGCCGCCCCTAGGGTTTAGGATTCGAATATTGATGTCTAGGGTTGAAAATACGCAGCTATATATAGAATTTTAAGGCGGCTGCTGCTATGTCGGCCAATGGACGCCCGTCCACTCCTTCTGGACATCCGTCTATCCTTCATAAAAATCTTCGAGTCGGGCCGAGCTGGATCAGACGTCCGTCCTTCATTAAATCAGACGCTCGTCCATCAATTTTTTGAGAACTCTGAATCCAATATTCCAGCCTGGACGCCCGTCCACTTGCATAGACGCCCGTCCACTGGACGGGACTTAGGACGTGCGTTCACTTGATCAATAATCGATTTTCTCATCTTTATCTCTTTCCTTCTATTCAAATCTTCCTTATCTCTTTTCCATCAATTAAATCCGACATTTATCTTCATTGAATCATCTTTTGAGCCGCAATCATGCATCTACAAGTCATTAAAAACATCGCAAAATGTAATAATATGCAAATAAGCATAAAATCATCAATAAAACACCTAAATCAACCAATTTTGCGAAAAAAACCCGTTTAAAAACTCATTTCTTCAATAATTCAATTAAACACTTAATTTCTATGCAAATTGTACGAATATGGAGAGAATTGTTATAAAATATAACGATATAAATCATATAAAATCACCCTTAACAACTCCTCCACACTTAGCTTTTGCTCGTCCCGAGCAAAACAAGACAAAAATCAAGGCTCGGAAAAAGATAGACATCTCAGCACATATAACACATATGCAATAACTTAGAGGTTCACCCCGGTGTGTGTGCAGAGCCATAACAAACTTCCACTAAGTCCAAACTTGAAAATTTCAAAGCAAACTAGCTAATACCCCCTTCAAACTAGAAATGAATGATACTCATAAGATGTACCCTACAAAACGTGACATATCCCGAAAAAGATGATAGAAGGTATTTATGACCTTTCTGATATACTCAGAGGATAATCCCTACAACATATCTATCAGCTTATTGCCAGTTGATTTAACTATTTCACTTTTAAACACACATCAGAATGAGCTCTTGCCCGTCATAGCAGAATAGGATATTCGAGATATACCCTACCTTACTCCAATCATAAGGCAACTTCTTCTGACTGTCGTGAGCTTTTGGTCATCATAGTGGTATAGGACATTCGTGATACGCCCTACCTCACTCAAATCATCGACCAGCTTTCGACACACCCAATTTCAACCTTTTCATCAATTGTTTCAAAAACAACTTTTCCAAAGCACAGTAGTTACATTTCACTTATCACATTCAAACCTCAGATATTCACAGTATGTCATACTTTGGCTATAAATACAAACTATCATAATCGTCACGATACATACGTTAGCACTAAGCACATGACTTATAAGATAACAAAAATCACTAATCAAAAGGGGTATAGCTTTATATTGTAGCTCATCATTCACTATGGCTCGTGAAAAATATATATCGGGTGAAACAACTAACTTACTGGACATACAATATACAGCATCAATGACTATAAAAGAATGAACAAAGATTATGCATTGCTTACTCGGGCCAGAACAAAAAATTTAAAAAATTTAGCTCTTTTTGCATAGAATCGAAACGAATTGAGCAAACAAACAGAAGCACATAAACCATTCCCCTCCCCCACACTTAAACCACAACATGTCCTCAGGTTGTGCAGAATTTAAAAAGAAATGAAGTACTCAGCTGATTGTGTAGATATTCGAGCCGTTGGTCAGGCTGGGGCATGAAAAAGCCAACGCTCTCGAAGGCGTATAGAACTCGTTCCAACATGACTCAAATGTAACCTCAACAAAACGTCTAGAAAGATATCTGCACTACTTGACAAACACGGAAAAATCTCGTGGAAAACGGGGAAATTACACCATAATGAAAGGATACAGGAAAATCGAATTATATCAAAAGATGAAGCATTCAATACAATGAAAATTGAAAGCATAGTAAAGTCAAATGAAAGTACGGAAGGCCTTAAGGCTTACTTGATTCATCCAGAAAAAATACAGCAACGAGAACTGAAAGTAGCTAATCATGAAAAGTACACTGAATCAAGTAAGGAAAAGTAGCAGGACAATACAAGCATCGCATCAAAAGTACTTAAGCTAGAATCAGGAACATATCATCAAGTCAGCCCTGGTGCGGAAGAAGCATCAGCAGGAGGTGCTCCACCCGTAGGAGAGTCAGTCCGCTCTTCATCAGAAGACGACTCAGATTCATGAAGAATATCGGCAATGGCCTGCTCAATCTAATCCGAATAAACGTAATCTATAATGCTGGGGTTGAAGACCCTGTCGTCCCTTAGAGGCCGGCCCTCACTCATACACAGGAAAATGGACAAGATATTGTTCTGAGAAGTCCTCATATCCTCCATCCAGTTCCGGACACTATTAGCCATGCTCAACCTCATCCAGACTGAGGGAGATAAAGATGGAAAGGAAGATGCCGGAGGCGGTGCCGAAGATGAACCGGGCTCAGGTGCTGCTTCCTCCTCAGATTGACCTGTAGACCTCACCTTCTCCCGCTGCAAGAACCTTGGATTCTTCGGTTTGTGATCAGTCTTGTACTCGGGAACCCAAGCATCTTGACAGAGACTGTGGATCAAATGCGGACATATCAAACACCGAGCATAGACTTTCTGATTCGTCGCTATCTCATCAAAAATGGCTTGTCCTACATCGACATTAAGCTTGAAATTCAAGGCATATAACATCCCGAGGTGACCAATGTGAAAATGAGTCAGGTTGTTCTTAGGTAACAACCTGTTCTGAATAAACCGACATTGGACCTTCCAATCCTCCGTCCAACTTTTAGTGACCAACTCCTTTCTATCACCACCCGGTCTGAGTGTCCACGGTACCTCCGGGCACATTAACAATCTCAACTCCTCCAACGGATCATCCCCCGCATCCTGCCTAGCCTTGATTGCCTCCTTGTAGTCCAACCCCTCAAAAGGTGCCAAGTTATACTTCTCGTTTATAACCTTAGGCGTAACGCACCTTACACACCACAACCGTCACTACTCCGGTTTCTAGATTCGTCTCCGAACAATTGGCATAAAACTCACGAACCAATGTGGCATTAACCGAGTCGTCGGGTTACCATCAATGCCCCCACTTCTTATCCTTTAATAACATCACAAACAAAGGATCAACTTGAGTCTCTAAAACAGCCCTCTCAATTAACATTGTTCGGGCTATATAATGCTTATTGTACACATCAAGAGCCTTAGGTTTTATGAATCAACGAGCTAATGGCATAGGAACTGGGGGTCTAACGTTCTGTCTAGGTGGCTCAACCCCTTCACTTGCTTCCTCCTGTCTAGGCCTAGATACCTCACCACTCCATTCACCCCTAGGAAATCTCACTAAAGGCACATCATCAGTATCCGAACCAGAGTCAGACTCATCACGCAGTTGTGCTCTAGATGGAGCTTGTGTAGACCTAGGAGGACGTTCTCTTATAAGCACACCCCGGTTAAGATCAACTAAGGCAGGGTCTACGACCTTTGGCCTCTTACTTGGTTCACTTGCAACTCCCTTACCATGCCTCTTTTGTGCCCCTTTTCGCACCATTGTAACTAAGGGTCTACAAACAGCAATCCCAAACCACAATTCATACAAACCACCCGTTTATCGTCCAAACGGGATTTCAAAACCCATTCAACACCAAACCAACACCACAACCACAATGCAACCCATCCATTATCATCCATTACCATCCCAGATCACCAACTAAGGAAGAAAGAAAAACAAAACAAAAAGAAAAAGCCAATAAGGTGAATTTCAAGTAAAAAGAGTCGACTCGAAGATCGAACTCAGAAAAACGTGCAATAATCTAAGAAAAACTTATGGAATCTTACCAAGTACGTTGAAGGGATGATGATGATGATGATTAGAAATCCTAACAATGCCAAATAGACCCAAAAATCGAATTTTTTTCTTCAAAAAGTCGGACTATAAAGGTCACTGAATCCGATTAAATGTTGTTTGTTGGAGGATTTGGAGTGAAAAATCGAAAAGAAGGGATTGAGAGCTGTTGATAGAGCCTTGAATAGCCCAATTTGGTTTAGAAACAAAGAATTTAGGGCAAAAGAGGTCGAAAAGTCGGGTTTGCAATTTGAAAATTCTGATTCGAAATAAATTTGGGAAGCAGGGGTATTTATAGATGCAGGTCCGAACGGGCGTCCAGGAAACCGGACGGGCGTTCAAATAATCAGACACTCGTCCAGCTGTTCAAATTAAGAACAGAGTTGTAGGGAAATTATCAGACGGGCGTTCAATTAAAATGGACGCTCGTCTAGTATTTTCAAAGGACGGACGGGCGTTCAGCTAGGGTGGACGCTCGTCCAAGGCAGACATATAGCAGACGGGCGTCCAAAGGCATGGACGCACGTCCAAGGCAGAATTCAGCAAAAACTTAAAAAAATTTCATTCAAATCAAATTCAAACTCTTATTTTATTATAAAAACTCATACAAAACTTCAAAGAACAAATAAAACTGGAAAACACATAAAAACACTAGAAAAATAGTGGTTTGCCTCCCACCGAGCGCTTTTGTTTTACGTCGTTTGCTCGACGAAACAACCTAATGACGCTAGTCATCATAAATCTCCGCCCAATCCACAATCCGGATCAGACGGCGGAGCATGTGAATAGAAGGAGGAAAATCATACTCGTCCGGTAGAGCCCAGTCCTCGCCAGCAACATCTACTCCTTGTAAATGCTCATCTTGCAGCACTAGCGCCAAGTCAGTCAGCATCGGATCATTGAGGATTGTATACGGTCGTCCTAAAGTCTCCTGCAGGTCCTCTGAACTAAAATCTCCACCTCTCGAAGATCGGGGTACAATGAGAACATATGTAACGGTCCTGATGCGGGTACTAACATCAAAGTATACGTCCAAAATGATAGTCCCTCCGGGTCCGTCACCTAGAGTGATAAGTGGGATCCTACTAATGAAAGGACACTCATGTGGTAGAACTCCGTAATCCATATCTAAAAACACAGCTAAACTGAACAGATTCAAACAAAATCTTAATTAGACTTAAGATAAAAGTTAAATCAAAGAAAATAAAACAAAAAACATAAAAGAGAGTCCTAATATAATAAAGGATATCTAGGATGCCCCCTAGTGGCGCTTTTGGTTAATGTCGTTAGCTCAACACTCTTTTAGCTCAGCCTGGATCAGGCCATTTAACTTTTCTGCCAGCCACTACCTCGTGTAGACTTTGATCAGGTGTGTGGCTGCGAAAAACAAAGATCATCTAATATATGGGTTAATTCTTTAATTGCCTTCCACACACGTTAATCCTCCCATGGTTGATTTCTTCTTCTTCTGACGACGTTTCAACTGTTGCTCCTTTTCAAACTCTTCCATGTCCCAACTACCTGCTAGAACTTCTTCAGAAGGACCACTACCGGCATCCTCAGAAAACAAATCGGTCGAAAACTCGTCAAATTCATTGACTTCTGAAGTACCACACCCGAGGATATCGAGGAATCGAACAATCAAAGGCTTTTCATTTGCTTGACCAATGTAATGCTTGCACCTTTGACCATTCACTCGGAACGGCTGGTCACAATAACCTCGTAGTTCTAAAACACCTCCAGGAATGATTTGGAGAATTTCAAAGGGACCGGACCATCGTGTCCTCAGCTTACCAGGGAACAGATGCAACCTGGAGTTGTACAATAAAACTTGTTCCCCTACGTGAAATTCTCGCTTCTTGATTTTGGCATCGTGAAGGAGTTTTGTCTTTTCCTTACTTATCCTGGCGCTTTCGTAGGCCTGAAGTCTAAATTCGTCGAACTCATGCAACTGTTGCAATCGATGTTTTCCACAAGATTGGGTATCGAAGTTTAAAAACATGGTGGCCCAATATGCTCTATGCTCTAACTCAACTGGCAAGTGGCACGGTTTACCATAAACCATTTGATAGGGTGATGTACCCATGGGGGTCTTATAGGCAGTTCGATATGCCCACAGTACATCATCCAACTTTAGACTCCAGTCTTTTCTAAGACTGTTAACCATTTTCTCTAGGATCTTCTTTAAACTTTGGTTGCTTCTTTCAACCTGACCAGTAGTCATAGGATGATACGGTGTGCCAGTTTTATGCCGGACACCGTATTTCTCAAGCACTTTCTCTAGAGGTCGGTTGCAAAAGTGTGTCCCCTCATCACTAATCAAGGCGAGTGGACACGCGAATCTCACGAAGATGTTTTTCTTTAGAAACTTCATTACCGTCTTATGATCATTGTGAGACGTGGCTTGAGCCTCCACCCATTTCGATACATAATCCACGCAGACTAAGATGTATTTATTTCCACAAGATGATAGGAATGGTCCCATAAAATCGATACCCCAAACATCAAAGACTTCGCATTCTAGGATGGGTTTCAATGGCATGTCGAAACGCCTTGTTAAAGTTCCGGTTCTTTGACACCTATCACAAGCTTTACAGAAAGTTTCTGTATCCTTGAAGATCGTGGGCCAATAGAAACCAGATTGAAAGATCTTACCAACGGTTTTCCAAGGACCAAAGTGACCGCCAGTGGGTCCACTGTGGCATTCCTCAATAATATCACGTTGCTCAGATTCAGGAACACATCTTCTCAGCAAACCATCTTTACAAATCTTGAAGAGGTAAGGTTCATCCCAAACGAATGTTTTCAAATCAGAGAAGAATTTCTTCTTCTCCTGATAGGACAGTTCTGGATCAAGATATTGGGAATGAAGGTAGTTTACGATGGAAGAATACCATGGAACATCTGGAGCACAACCGTCGATAAGCATGACATTCTCCAAAGGAAAGTAAAGATCTATATCGTCCGGGTCATCCTTTTCCTCACTCAACATTCTTGAAACGTGATCAGCCACTACGTTTTCACTGCCCTTTTTGTCTTTGATTTGGACATCAAACTCTTGTAGGGTCAGTATCCAACGTAGTAAGCACGGTTTAGCCTCTTTCTTTGTCATCAAGTATCGCAAATCAGCGTGATCAGTCCACACAACCATTTGAGCACCCAACAAGTAACTACGAAACTTGTCCATAGCAAAGACTACGGCCAATAGTTCCTTTTCGATTAAATATAGTTTAGTTTACTTGACACGGATTCGATGTGTGGTATCGGCGTAATAGATTGGTTGGAATTTCCTTTTATTCTCTGTCCTAAGATCACGTCAACAACATAGTTCGATGCATCGCACATAAGCTCGAAGGGGAGATTCCAGTCAGGCGAAATAAGGATCGGCGCGGAGATTAATAAAATTTTAAGCTCCTCAAACGCTTGCTTGCAACTTTCACCAAAATCGAATACAACATCTTTTTTAAGTAGTGTCGACAGGGGCTTGGCTATCTTGGAAAAGTCTTGAATGAATCTACTATAGAAACCAACATGTCCAAGAAAACCTCTGACTTCGCGCACATTCTTAGGATAAATCATCTTCTCGATAGCTTCTACTTTGGCCTTGTCTACCTCAATACCTTTGGCGGAGATTTTGTGGCCAAGAACTATTCCCTCATCTACCATTGTAATATCCCGAAATTTTGATTCCCTATTTAATTGATATTAAAAAAAAAAAAAAAAAAAAGGGTTGTAGTAATTAAAAGGATTTTAATCCTTTCTAAACCTCCCAATTAATCAATTAGCCTTTTTCCTCCTTCTCTCAAAAGAGACGTGTAACCTCAAGAGAAAACCTCCCCTTGTCGCCATACATAGTGAAGAAGAAGGAGAGAAAACCTCCTTCTTGGTGTGAGAGTTTCGCCCGTCGTCGCCGGTAAGTACCGTTTTCTTGTCCTCCCAGATAATTCTTGCGAACGGAACGATGGGAGAAACGTTGATCGGCCGGCCAAAGGCCATGGCCGATCCTCTTGAGCTTTCGTGGGGGGAGTTTTCGATATTTTTTGGTGGTTTGCCTTGGTGGTCCATTAGAATGGCTTGGTAATTATCGTCTTTCCCTTTTGTTATAGATTCGGGCTTCGTGGAAGAACGATTCTAATTCGTTAGCAAGGGCTGTCAAGAAACGCTGCACAATCGGTAAGGATAATTCTAAGTTGCGTGTTCGTTTAGTGCGAGAGATGGAGCTTTTAATAACATGTAGGGTTGTGTGGGTGGTTTGGGTTGTATAGCATTGTTGATCAAGGTTTTGAGTATAAGTTGGGGGTTGCTAATTTGTGTTTTAAGGTGTATAGACCATTGTGTTTATGCGTGGAAACATAAAACAATTCTCAGAAATCTTTTGTTAAAATCGTTCGTTGTTAGTCATACTTTGGGGTGTTAAACGTCCATAAAAATGTGTTTGGCTTTGGGGTTAAAATTTGTGGACATTGTGGTACTTTGATATGAGGTTTGCTGTACATATTATATTCTTTATTCTTTGTCATTGTTTTGTTGAGGAACAACCCGAAAATCGCGTTGAAAATTATTAGGGTTCCAGTTGCAGCCAGACTGGACGGGCGTCTGCCTTAATGGACGGGCGTCCAGTCTTGGTTTCAACTCAGACGGGCGTCTGAAGGGCGTCTGAAGGCTGTTTTCGATACAGGATGTAATTTATTTTAGTGGACGGGCGTCCAAGCATAATGGACGGGCGTCCAGTGTAAAACTGATTCGAGGATGTAACAGTCCTTTTGGGCGCTTGCGTCCGAAGTTTTGGACGGGCGTTCGGTTATCCAAACGGGCGTCGGCTTAAGTGTCCTTACTTTTTGTTAGTTATTGTTAAATCTTATTAACATGCTTTGTAAGTTGGGTTTTGATGAGTTAAGGGTGGTGTTATCATTGTGGAACCTGATTTTTGAGGCATTGAATGTTCAGTAGACCCGTAGTGGTTGGGCCCGGATAGGGTAGCTACGAAGCCGGGTATCCGGGAGTGGAATTGCCTTACGACTTTAATGACCTTCCGTATTTGGGAGTTGCGCATGATGTAATGTTGGGCGGATAGGGTATCTCCGAATCCGATAACCCGGAGAGGAAATCCTTGCACCCCATCTGCGTGGACCATTTTAATAATGGTACCATTGGATGACCCTTAGGAATGTGCACATTCGGGACCTTTGGGTATAGATGGATTGTGGTGTTTCATATCTTCTATGGAATGGTTGTATCGATTATAGTTTGGTCGTAATTGTTATGTGATGGTTGATGTCCAGAGAGAAGTTTCCTTAAATTGTTGTTAACTTTCATTCTACGTATATTAGATTTATCCTTACTCAACTTTTAGTTGACCGGTTACTCTTGACCCTCGCTATGATCCGTTTTGGGGAGCGATTCTTAGCGAGTATTTCTCCTGACGTTTGCCGATTGCGGGGTGTCGCGGGGTATCGAGCCACGTAGTCGCGAGCCTTACGTTCCACTTTCTTCGGATTTCCGGCACTTTAAGATTTTATTGACGTTTCCACATATTTTCATTTTCTTTCAAGAAATTTTAATTACTTTGACCCTTTTAATAATGAATGGTGAATGTTTATTTTTCTTCTGTTGTGGAATGTTGAGTATTACTGCTGCGACTGTGTGTCGTGAAGTGACGTTTCGGTGACCAATTCCGGCGGCCGACGGGATTGGAAAACCGGGGTGTTACAAAGTGGTATCAGAGACGTTCGACTCCAGGACCACCACCTAAAATGAACCTTAAGAATAAATTCACTAAAATAAGCACAGTGAGGATGTGTGGGGTAGGTATTGAGCTCTATGTAGGGAAGGTACGGTGAATTCTGATGTATGTGGAAATGTGGCTGCATGTTGCAATTTATTTTGGGCAGTAAGTGTTAGTATATGTGAAATATTCTGTGGCATGATATAGCGATAAATCGAATATATGATTGTTTACTTTTGTAGTTTTAGCTATGCCTCCCAGGAATGGAAACGAGAGAGATCACCGATTGATCGGTTGGTCAAGATGAATCAAGATCTGATTCAAGCGGTTAACAAGTTGACGGAAGACCGTTCTCAGGGGTCATCCACCGGCATGACCAGGGCTGTGAGCCAACAAAGGCCTAGTCAGTACGACGGTAAGGGAGACCCTGGCGGTCTTGAGCGGTGGATTAGAGAGTTCGAGAAGATCTTCGCCACTCTGGGCTGTCCAGAGGAACTGAAAGTCGACCAAGCTGCTTTCTACTTGGTTGACAGAGCTGATTTGTGGTGGGGTGCCAACAAGGATAGGTTGGCTCAGACTGAAAATGAGCAAGGGGAGTCAGTGGTGGTACCACTGAACTGGACTGAGTTTAAACATGAGTTACGGCGTGAATTCTTCCCTGAATCAAAAAGGAAAGAGTTGCGAGTGGAGTTCGACAATCTCCGACAGGGGGATATGACGGTCCAAGAATATTACGAAAAGTTTGTTGATTTGGCGGTCTATGCCTCTGAGCTAGTGCCGACTGAAGAGGCTAAGATGGTGAAGTTCAACAATGTTAGATTTGGCGATCCGAGACCGTATGGGGGCAAGTAGGGGCTTCACGAGCTTAAAGGAGATGTGTGAGGTAGCATGCAATATTGAGAGGATTCGGAAGGAGGTTAAGGCAAACAGATGCTACCAATAATAAGAGGAAGAGTGTCTCTGAGGACAATCGAGGGCGCGAAGCGGAGTAATTTTGGAAATCACCCAGTCGACAATCTTTCTCGGAAATTCTCGCTTAATAGGGGCGGTGGGGTCACCAACGAGGGTAACTCTCGGGGTCTAGTCGGCCACGAAATTATCACCGCAAGAGGTGTCGGCGAAATCACCCAGTGCATGATTGTTCAGTGCACAGTCCATGTGTCACGGCTGCGGAAAGTTTGGACACGCATAGCGGTTTGAGTGTTTTACGGCTCCAACACCGCCAGGCGAAGATCGGATGCAGGGAGCAACATGGTCGGGACTCCAAGGGGTAACACAGGGAATGGTAATAGGAATAACCAGCAGCAGAGTGGTACTCCTGCTCAGAGCCGACAAGGGGGTACACCTACGACCACTGGTGGGGATAGAAACCGACCATCAGGGTCGGCCAGCACGGTTCAGGGAGTTGGAGGGAAACAGACCGGGAAACTATTTGCTGTGGGCAGAGAGGAGGCTGAGCAGAGCAACCACGTAGTGACGGGTAATTTTCTAGTTAACTCACTTTTATCTTATGTGCTTTTCGATTCGGGTGCATCGTGTTCCTTCGTAGCAAGTTCGCATGTTTCGAAGTTGGGTCTAGCTAATTTTGAGGTGATTGACTGTGAGTTCATGCAACCGACAGGAGAGCTAGTACCGTGTTCTAAGTTACATAGAGATGTACCGTTAGTAATTATGGGGGTCAACATGTCGGTTGACTTGATCGAGTTCCCTCTTGAGAATTTCGACGTCATTTTGGGTATGGATTGGCTGAACCGGCATAAAGCCAAAATTGATTGTGAGCAGAAGAAGGTGACTTTAAGAGGCCCTAAAGGGTGCGTAGTATCCCACAAGGGATTTGTGGATAAACCTAGGGTGAAAATTATTTCGGTAGTGACCTTGAAATCCTTCATAAAGAAAGGGTACCCGTTATTTATGTGTCATGTACATGATGTAAAATCATGGGGATCCTAAACTACGGACATTGATGTAGTTCGTGAGTTTGAGGACGTATTTCCGGATGAGATACCGAGTATGCCTCCCCAGAGAGAGGTAGAGTTTGCGATAGAGTTGGTGCCCGGGACCGGACCAATATCGAAAGCACCCTACCGTATGGCGCCTAAGGAACTAGCAGAGTTGAAAATACAATTGGAAGAACTTCTCGGTAAGGGGTACATCCGACCGAGTGTGTCCCCGTGGGGAGCACCGGTACTATTTGTGAAGAAGAAGGATGGTAGTATGCGGCTGTGTATTGATTACCGGGAACTGAACAACGTCACAGTGAAGAACAAGTATCCATTACCAAGGATCGATGACTTGTTCGATCAACTACGGGGGGCAGGTATTTTCTCGAAGATTGATTTGCGATCAGGGTATCACCAGCTCAGGGTAGCAGATGCGGATATTCCAAAGACCGCATTCCGCACCAGGTACGGACACTACGAATTCACGGTTATGCCTTTCGGACTGACCAACGCACCAGCAGTTTTCATGGATTTGATGAACCGGGTATTCAGGCCCTATTTGGACCAGTTTGTAGTAGTATTTATTGACGACATCCTGGTCTACTCTAAGACTAAGGAAGAACATGCCGAACATCTGAGGCTCGTGCTGCAGATTCTACGAGAAAAACAATTGTACGCGAAACTATCCAAATGTGAATTCTGGTTGGAGCAGTGGCATTCTTGGGGCATGTTGTTTGAAAGACGGTGTATCCGTTGACCCGAGCAAAATAGAGGCAGTGGCGAAATGGCCAACCCCCTAAGAATGTTGCGGAAATTCAAGCTTCTTGGGTTTGGCGGGATATTACCGAAGGTTTGTAAAAGACTTCTCCAAGATTGCTAGGCCGATGACCGCTTTGATGAAGAAAGAGAACCGGTTCAAGTGGGATGAAAAATGTGAGGAGGCGTTCCAACTCCTTAAGGTACGGTTGACTACAGCTCCTATTTTAGCATTACCCGAGGGTAATGAGGACATTGAGGTTTATACGGACGCGTCAAAGAATGGCCTGGGGTGCGTACTGATGCAACGGAGGCGAGTGATTGCGTATGCATCGAGACAACTCAAGCCGTACGAGAGTAACTATCCGACTCATGACTTGGAGTTGGCAGCGGTGGTCTTCGCATTAAAGATTTGGCGGCACTATCTGTATGGGATAACCTTTAAGGTGTTTTCAGATCACAAGAGTCTGAAGTACATATTTACACAGAAGGAGCTCAATATGCGTCAGAGGCGTTGGTTGGAGTTGATTAAAGATTACGACATGGAAATCCAATACCACGAAGGGAAGGCCAATGTAGTGGCGGATGCCTTGAGTCGGAAGTCGATTCATTCCTTGTGTGAGAGAGTCGCGCAGATGAGGTTGCGAGAAGAGTTAGACCGTATGGATATATGTGTCATCCAGAAAGGTGGAGATAAGAGGGACTTCGTCTTGCAACCCGAATTGTATGATGAAATCCGGGTGAGACAAGCGGGTGATAAGGTAATCGAGGCAAAGAGGGCTAAGATTGGTACATATGCAGCAGTTGATTTTACTTTACACGAGGGTGGGGCGTTCGGTTCAAGGGTCGGTGGTGTGTACCACCGACGAGGAACTCAAGAGGCGGATTTTGAGTGAAGCTCATAAGAATACGCTTTATTCTCGTTCATCCGGGAGGAGACAAACTGTATAAAGATCTCAAGAAAACCTTTTGGTGGCCCAATATGAAACGCGAAGTAGCAGAGTTTGTGTCGAAGTGCTTGACCTGTCAGAAGGTAAAGATCGAACATCGACGGCCGCAGGGTATGCTTCAGCCGTTGGATGTGCCGGTTTGGAAGTGGGATTCCATCTCCATGGATTTTGTATGCGGATTACCGAGGAGCCCTAAAGGGAATAATATGATTTGGGTCGTTGTGGATAGACTGACTAAAGCGGCGCATTTCATTCCGATGAAAGACACTTGGAGTAAGACGGAGTTGGCTATGGCATACCGGAGAAATATTGTGAGACTACATGGTATACCCAGCAGCATTGTGTCAGATAGAGATGCGAGATTTATATCTCGGTTTTGGCATGAGCTACAGGCAGCCTTGGGGACGGAACTACGAATGAGTACGGCTTTTCACCCTGCTACCGATGGTCAGACGGAGAGGACCATACAAACGTTGGAAGACATCTTTGAGGGCATGTGTATTAGAATTCAAAGGCTCTTGGGAGGAAAAGCTCGACCTTATCGAATTTTCATACAACAACAAATTACCATGCCAAAGATTAAGATGGCACCTTTTGAGGCACTTTATGGTAGGAAGTGCAAGAGTCCGTTTGTTGGGACGATTCGTCCGAGGCGATGATTTTGGGACCACGAGATGATCAAGATACGGTCAAGCGAGTGCTGAGACAATCCGAGAAAAGATGAGGGCTGCCCAAGATAGATGTAAGAGTTATGCGAGACTTACACCGCCGATATTGAGTTCGCCGTGGGCGATAAGGTACTACTACGAGTATCACCAACCAAAGGAGTAATGCGTTTTGGCAAGAAAGGGAAGTTGAGTCCCAAGTGCGTGGGGCCTTATGAGATCTTGGACGCGTAGGTGAAGTAGCATATCGACTAGCCTTGCCACCGGCGTTGGATAAGGTGCATAACATGTTCCATGTATCTCAATTGCGCAAGTACGTGAGTGATCCTTCTCACGTGATTGAACCGGAGGTGGTTGAGCTAGATCAGTCCTTGACTTACGAGGAGGTACCGGTGCAGATATTAGATACTAAGGTACGGAAAACAAGGGGATGTGAGGTTAGCATCGTCAAGGTCTTATGGTCTAACCATGCCACCGAGGAGGCGACATGGGAAGCTGAGGGTGCTATGCGACAGAAGTACCCGCATTTGTTCTCTTAAGGTATGCAATTTTCAAGTCTTGTACGTAGAATCCTTTTCTTACCTTCGGGGACGAAGGCCGTTTTAAGGGGGGTGGAACAACGTCCGGTACGAACCCGAACTTCGAGGACGAAGTTTTGTCTTAAGGGGGAGGATTTAATATCCCGAAATTTTGATTCCCTATTTAATTGATATTAAAAAAAAAAAAAAAAAAAAAA
Organism: Gentiana macrophylla; assembly: GCA_026214975.1. Lineage (NCBI taxonomy): Eukaryota > Viridiplantae > Streptophyta > Magnoliopsida > Gentianales > Gentianaceae > Gentiana > Gentiana macrophylla. The sequence continues at coordinate 53,200,660 of CM047808.1, read as the reverse complement.
GGGGGTTGTAGTAATTAAAAGGATTTTAATCCTTTCTAAACCTCCCAATTAATCAATTAGCCTTTTTCCTCCTTCTCTCAAAAGAGACGTGTAACCTCAAGAGAAAACCTCCCCTTGCCGCCATACATTGTGAAGAAGAAGGAGAGAAAAACCTCCTTCTTGGTGTGAGAGTTTCCGCCGTCGTCGTCCGGTAAGTACCGCTTTCTTGTCCTCCCGATAATTCTTGCGAACGGAACGATGGGAGAAACGCGTGATCGGCCGCCAAAGGCCATGGCCGATCCTCTTGAGCTTTAAGTGGGGAGTTTTCGATATTTTTTGGTGGTTTGCCTTGGTGGTCCATTAGAATGGCTTGGTAATTATCGCTCTTTCCCTTTTGTTATAGATTCGGCTTCGTGGAAGAACGATTCTAATTCGTTAGCAAGGGTCGCCAAGAAACGCCGCACAATCGGTAAGGATAATTCTAAGTTGCGTGTTCGTTTAGTCTGCGAGAGATGGAGCTTTTAATAACATGTAGGGTTGTGTGGGTGGTTTGGGTTGTATAGCATTGTTGATCAAGGTTTTGAGTATAAGTTGGGGTTGCTAGCTGTGTTTTTAGGTGTATAGACCATTGTGTTTATGCGTGGAAACATAAAACAATTCTTCAAATCTTTTGTTAAAATCGTTACGTTGTTAGTCATACTTTGGGGTGTTAAACGTCCATAAAAATGTGTTTGGCTTTGGGGTTAAAATTTGTGGACATTGTGGTACTTTGATATGAGGTTTCTTTGTACATATTATATTGTTTATTCTTCTTTGTTTTGTTGAGGAACAACCCGTAAATCGCGTTGAAAATTATTAGGGTTCCAGCTGGCAAACGATCGACGGGCGTCTGCTTTAATGGACGGGCGCCCGATCTTGGTTTCAACTCGACGGGCGTCTGAAGAGCGCTCAAGGCTGTTTTCGATACAGATGTAATTTATTTTAGTGGACGGGCGTCCAAGCATAATGGACGGGCGCCCAGTGTAAAACTGGATTCGGATGTAACAGTCCTTTTGGACGCGACGTCCGAGTTTTGACGGGCGTTCGGTTATCCAAACGGGCGTCCAAATTTAAGTGTCCTTACTTTTTGTTAGTTATTGTTAAATCTTATTAACATGCTTTGTAAGTTGGGTTTTGATGAGTTAAGGGTGGTGTTATCATTGTGGAACCTGATTTTTGAGGCATTGAATGTTCGTAGACCCGTAGTGGTTGGGCCCGGATAGGGTAGCTACCGGCCGGGTATCCGGGAGTGGAATTGCCTTACGACTTTAATGACCTTCCGTATTTGGGGAGTTGCGCATGATGTAATGTTGGGCGGATAGGGTATCTCGAATCCGATAACCCGGGAGAGGAATTCCTTGCACCCAAAGACGCTGTGGACCATTTTAATAATGGTACCATTGGATGACCCTTAGGAATGTGCACATTCGGGACCTTTAGGTATAGATGGATTGTGGTGTTTCATATCTTCTATGGAATGGTTGTATCGATTATAGTTTGGTCGTAATTGTTATGTGATGGTTGATGTCTGTAGAAGTTTCCTTAAATTGTTGTTAACTTTCATTCTACGTATATTAGATTTATCCTTACTCAACTTTTAGTTGACCGGTTACTTCATTGACCTGCTATGATCCGTTTGGGGAGCAGATTCTTAACGTATTTCTCCTTGACGTTTGCCGATTGCGGGGTGTCGCGGGGTATCGAGCCACGTGAGTCGCGGTCTTACGCTTCCACTTTACCGGATTTCCGGCACTTTAAGATTTTATTGACGTTTCCACATATTTTCATTTTCTTTCAAGAAATTTTAATTACTTTGACCCTTTTAATAATGAATGGTGAATGTTTATTTTTCTTCTGTTGTGGAATGTTGAGTATTACTGCTGCGACTGTGTGTCGTGAAGTGACGTTTCGGTGACCAATTCCGGCGGCCGACGGGATTGGAAAACCGGGGTGTTACAACCATGAAATGGCACTTTTCCCAGTTTAGGACTAAGTTCTTTTCCATACATCTGGATAATACCTGGTCAAGATTGTCAAGACAATCATCGAAGGATTGACCAAAGACCGAAAAGTCATCCATGAAAATTTCCATACACTTTTCAACTAGCCCGTCAAAGATAGCCAGCATACATCTTTGAAATGTAGCTGGGGCAATACAAAGACCAAATGGCATCCGCCTGTAAGCGAATGTACCATAAGGGCAGGTGAAAGTGGTCTTTTCTTGGTCAACTGGATCAATGGGTATCTGAAAATATCCTGAATATCCGTCCAGGAAACAGTAGAATGCATGTCCCGCCAGGCGCTCAAGCATCTAATCAATGAAAGGAAGGGGGAAATGATCTTTCATTGTTACCTCATTGAGTTTCCTATAATCAATGCAGACTCTGTAACCAGTAACAAGCCTCAATGCTATTTCTTCTCCCTTCTCATTCTTCTCAATAGTAATTCCACCTTTTTTGGGAACTACCTGAGTAGGGGATACCCATTCACTATCAGCGATTGTGTATATGATACCCATATCTAACAGCTTGATAATTTCCTTCTTGACTACCTCTTGCATATGAGGGTTGAGCCTCCTTTGGGGCTGTCTAACACATTTCGCACCCTCTTGAGTCTTGATTTTATGCATACAGATGTCAGGAGATATCCCTCTGATGTCTCCTACTTGCCAACCAAAGGCCTTCTCATTTTTCCTCAAGACGTTTACCAGCTTCATTTCTTCTAATCGCGATACTTAGCGAGATATAATTAATGGAAGCTTGTCACCTTCTCTTAAAAACACATACTTTAGATGTTTAGGCAACGGCTTGATGCACTGATCTGCGGGGGTCTTCCAAACTTGATTTAAGATCACCACTTTTCAACTCAACATCATTGAATTTACTTAGTGGTCCCACTCACCAAAGCTTCTCCTTTCAACGACTCATCCTCAAATTCAACTTCTAAACTGCTCTAGATTTACCACACCATGATCATTTAGCTTCTCAATTAGTCGTCAGTATTCGGTTTACCAACACCATTACTTGCTTTTCCATGAAATCATTGAAGTCATCAGACATATCGTCAATGGAGAAGCCGGTTGGTATTTCAGAGGGTTTTTGGATAAATTTGGAAACATTGTAACTCACCTCTTGATCACCAACTCGTATCGTCATTTGCCCACCATCACAGTCAATGAGGGCTCTGGCTGTAGAGAGAAAAGGTCTTCCATGAATTAGAGGGACATTCTCATCCTTCTCTATGTCCATAACGTACTAGTCAACCGGGAAGGTAAATCTATTAATTTGAACTAACACGTCCTTTAATATTCCCGCAGCTTTCTTAGAAGATCTATCCGCGAATTGAAGATTCATGGTGGTGGGTTCTAGAAGATTGTCTAACCCAAGCTGTTTGCATACAGAAAATGGCATCAGGCTTATAGATGCACCCAGGTCACATAAAGAGTTTGGGAAGACTAGGCCTCCCATCAGCAACGTGAGCATAAATTTCCCAGGGTCACCCCTCTTGATTGGTAGATCTTCATAATTGATCATAGAGCAATCCTCACCAATCAACCAATCCATGTCTGCTTACTTCTTCTTAGAAGAAACAACATCCTTGATGAATTTGGTATACTTAGGCATCTCGACCAAAACCTCGGATAATGGAAGATTAACCTGATTATTTTTCAGAAGGTTTAGCACTTTTTCATACTTTTTATCCTCATTCAAGGAGATGTTGCTTTTTCTAGGTGGAAGTGGAAACTTGTTCAAGTCATTCTCAGAAAAGACTTTCTTCGAGGATGAACTGACAGCTTTGTCTTCCAAGTCCTTCCACCTCACCACTTTTTCATTCTTCTTACTAGTCAGGGGTTCAGCCTCCTGACTCACACTTGATTCTTCATTCCTCAGGGGTTCAGCCACCTGAGGACTTCCAACTCTTTCACCTCTCGTGGATCAGCCACCCAGTATTCTCTTTGCAGACCAAGGGAACGTAGGTGCTCAACTTCCCTCCCGCCTTATCACTGGCAGGAGGGGTTAGTGGTTTCCCTGGTCCGGGGGACCACTTAGTTGAGTACCAGATCTCTGATTCATCACACTGGCCTCTTCTCTACCGTACGGAGTTGAAGGTACCAGGTCAGTGCATTGGCTTTTATTCAAATCGGTCCGAGCAACTTGACCACCCTTTGGATTCTTTTACGTGGCGGGCAACCGCCTGGGGTCTGAAGCTAATCGCTCGACCAATTGCCCTATTTGCCTCTCAAGATTCTTGTTTGTGCTCATCAGAGTTGGATGTTTTTATTTTGCTCCTCCCGAAAAGAGCTCCATTCAGCTTGGATATCATTCGAGTGCGAGGGGCCTTGAGAGTTTTGGAAGTTCTACGGATAAGGTTGGCTGGACCGATTCTGAAACGTAGAATTAGAATTGTTAGGCCAATTCTGACTGGACCTTGGATTCTGATTGGAAAAATTGGAGTTCTGGTTTTGGTTGTAAGTAGGGTTTCGATTGAAGTTTTGATTTTGATTAAAATTCGAATTTGCATTGAAATTTTGATTCTGACTGAAACCCTGGTTTGGAGGATTACTCGGCGAGAATTGATTATTAAACCTCTCGATTGGGTGGCGAGAAAGCATTCACTTCAGCATTATGTCCGTTCATAGGATAGAAACGAGATATATGCCCCACATTGTCACAGTTCTGACATGTGACTTGATTATACTGTCCATTGTCATGGATAGTATTAACTTGATAAGCAGAGGGGGAGACAAATTGACACTGGCCAACCATATGGCCAGTCTGACAACAATTTTCACAGTACAGAACTTGAGAGTTCTGTTGAAAGGAAGAATTCTGATTGATCTGATTAAGAGAGATTTGAGAAGCTGCCATCTGCTTTTGCAGCATGGCGATCAGACTTTGCATATTCACCTCCTCGATCTTGGGAGGAAGAGGTGCTTGGATAGCTTGATATGAGGGGGCATAATTGTATTTGGCAATATCCTCGAATAATGCCCACCCCTCTTCAGGTGTTTTCCTTAAAAATGCCCCACCAGAAGAACTATTGACCATGCCCTTCGTGAGCTCGGTCAATCCACTGAAAAAAGTATTGACTTGCCTTTGTAACGGCAAGCCATGATGGGGACACTTTCTAAGAAGAGACTTAAACCTCTTCTAACACTCAAAAAATGACTCATTTTCCTTACAGCGGAACGTGAAAATATCACTTAAACATTGGGCTGTCTTAGAAGGTGGGAAGTATTGACTCAGGAGTTCTTTCTCGAGTTCCGCCCAGGTAGTAATGGTTTCAGAAGGGAGAGAGTGGTACCACTCTTTTGCCTCCCCTCGTAAGGAAAATGGAAACAGTTTAAGCTTTATAGCATCCTCACTTACTCCTTGGATACGAGTTGTACCGCATATCTCTAGAAACGTGTGTAAGTGAGTATGAGGATTTTCTGAATGAAAACCATAGAAGATAGATGCATGCTGCATCATTTGAATGAGCCCGGGTTGGTAGAACGATAGCCGGGTTGACCCCGACTTCGCCAGGCATGGCGTAATCACCCAACGTGACGCTCATCTTCTTCAAAGACCATAATGACTATATTTTCGATCTCTTGAGCTAGATCTTGCTCGATATCTCGATCGACCGTGTTCTCTTCGCCGTGGAGGTCCGCAAACGGAGTCTTCTCTGTTTGGTCGGACTATGGTCCGCTCAAGGTCGGGGGTATAGAGTAGTGGCCCTTTTTACTCTGAGTTGCATAAACCAAAACCAAAATCTAGTTATTTAATGAAACGAAAAGAGAGGGAACGCGTGATGGCAGACAGAGCCAGGCCAGCGCGTCGATTCATCGGACGGGCGCCTGGCTTGGAGAATGAACAGGGCGGCCGCTCGGATAACCGGACGCCGCGTCGATCGGGTAAAATACAAACAAAGTTATAAAAATTTGACCGGACGGGCGTCCACTACCCTATACGCCCGTTTACTGGAACAGAAACGAAACATAAAATAAACAAAATACTAGACATCCGTCCGGTTCCCCGGCAACGGCGCCAAAAACTTGTCACGGATTTTTGCAATGAAAATAAACAAGTAATAAATTTATAAATCCGGTATACCCCAAGTGCAGGGATCGTAGTATAGAGGTTAATACCGGATCGATCTTACGGGGAATCGGGGTTGCTTAATCTAGTTTTTATTATATAACCTAACTATGTCACGATTACTACTAAAAAGATATGAAAATAAAACAGTGAAGAACTAGAACAAAAAACGAAAATAAGAATAACTGGACAGAAGATCGAGATCTAAAGCCAGGAAAATATAGTTGCGAACACAATTATCTAAACTAAATCTATTCTAAATCTATTATGAAATAAAGGTTGTAAATTTACTGAGCAACTCAAGTTCAAGTGATTTAATCAATGAGATAACAAACGAACAAGCAATTGATCCACCTATCCTACAACTATCAATTTCTATCTAGATTATCTCGTGATTTCTAACCAAGTTGTGATTCACCTAGCCCAAGTATGAACTCCTAATTTCTTAGACAAGTTCGCCTATTAATCTTCTATCTTTCGATCTAAAGATTAACGATTTCTATCCAAAGGTGTGAAATTTATAAGTTTCTAACCTAGAGATTCGGCCTAATAACTCTCGTTAATTAGATTAAAGGTCTAATCTTTATTATGGTGATCTAGGGTTTAACATGATTCTCATCACAAATTCAACATCATACATGCAAAGATCTTTCGATATAAATTGCATTAGAACGAAATAAGCATAATAAAGATACAACTTTGAATTAAAAACTCACCAGACAATCGAAGATGAAATCAATACGTTGGTTGGATGGCTTCACAACGCTTGTTCAAGGGAGGTCTAGCCTCTAAACATCACTTTGAAGCTTGAATTTGTTTGAGTAAAAGTACATAAAAGTGTTTGAATCTAACTAGAAAATAAAAGCATAAAAACTGAGTGTTAACTAAGGAAAAACGCAGCTGAGCCGCCCCTATGGTTTAGTATTCGAATATTGATGTCTAGGGTTGAAAATACGCAGATATATATAGAATTTTAAGGCGGCTGCTGCTATGTCGGCCAATGGACGCCCGTCCACTCCTTCTGGACATCCGTCTATCCTTCATAAAAATCTTCGAGTCGGGCCGAAGCCGGGATCAGACGTCCGTCCTTCATTAAATCAGACGCTCGTCCATCAATTTTTTGAGAACTCTGAATCCAATATTCCAGCCTGGACGCCCGTCCACTTGCATAGACGCCCGTCCACTGGACGGGACTTAGGACGTGCGTTCACTTGATCAATAATCGATTTTCTCATCTTTATCTCTTTCCTTCTATTCAAATCTTCCTTATCTCTTTTCCATCAATTAAATCCGACATTTATCTTCATTGAATCATCTTTTGAGCCGCAATCATGCATCTACAAGTCATTAAAAACATCGCAAAATGTAATAATATGCAAATAAGCATAAAATCATCAATAAAACACCTAAATCAACCAATTTTGCGAAAAAACCCGCTTTAAAAACTCATTTCTTCAATAATTCAATTAAACACTTAATTTCTATGCAAATTATACGAATATGGAGAGAATTGTTATAAAATATAAAGTTATAAATCATATAAAATCACCCTTAACAGCTTGCCTTTGATTGTCAGTTAATTTTTCCAATCCACAAGTGTGGGTTTCATTGTACGCGGTTATCTCAAAGTTCATGCAACGTTGTCCATCCCTTGCGTCCACATTCGAAACCGACAACCTTGCATTCGCATCGTTCTGAAGTATATCATCGTAATTTTAACTTTTCCTTGTCAGACCTAACGAGTTTCCACATGTAGTCATGTTTCAATGCGTGGTAACTCATTGTATCCTTCATATCCTCCTTGTCTCTATACTTTTTACCAATAAACAATACATCTCTATTATCGGTCCAAAACGTCCCAAAGACGTGGACATGGAGGAATTTGGGACGGGTCCATTCCGCACTAAATGAGCACCTCTATTAGGATTAATACTTTCCATACTAAATGTGTGACCAAAGTCGTCGTGGTTACATTTCAAAGGTGTTTGTCAAATAACTCATGAAAGATCCGCCGATAGTGAGGCTGTTTGCATCGGTGCTTGCATCACTTTGTTTGCATAAACTGCTGGCTTGTTCCATCTATGTGGAGATTATGACTAGTCTGACCAAAATTATTCCAACATGTCCCAGCTTCAGTCACAGGTTCAGGCCTCCTACCACTAGTTTGATGCCTATACGGTGTGTGGGTCGTCTGATCTAAATTCTATCGAGACGTTCCAGCTTCATTCATAGAAGCACACATTCTAGCCGTAGGTTGTTCACTGTAAAGTATGTGTAATGGCTGACTAATCATATTTGCATTAAATCCCCAATCGTAGCCACGTTCACTTGACAAGTCAATTACTTGATCACCGAAAGTTGTATTCGGTTGGATGACAATTTCATGAGGGTCGAGGCTGGTGGAGATGCATAACATGCTCACCAGAATTCGATTATAATAAAGTTAGGTGTAAAATCCTCAATCCTCTATCATTTCCTTCAACTACCGGTTGTTCATTTAAGTCAATTGCGTTGTCGTATATGTCTTCCGAGTCATCATCGGCAATAACGGTTCAAATAAGCAAACACAAAGCTTGACGGCTTCTAGTCTAAGCAGATCATCAATGTACCCTAGCCATGTCTCATCATTCAAAACATCAATCGGCCCCTCGTATTTTGCATACAAAAGTTTCATGACCAATGTATTTTTGATACATCAATTCCTACTTTCCCACACACTTTCTCGCTTCACTTCATCCAATGTCATATCGGTTTTACACCTAATCAAATAAAATTTTCCTTTTCTATAAGACCATATGTCGCTTCCTTCGTTGTATATCCACTCTCAACCAAATACAAACTTAACGGACACAATGTTGTTATTTGTAAAAGAATTATAAATTTATATCAAATTATCTGATGGAGATATGAGCATAAAATAAAATATAAACAATGGATATATAATATGTTTGTATATATATCATCATATTTTCAGTGTGATACACATATAGGCATAATAAGTACAAGTGCGTATATATATTAAGTGTGTGTGAGTGTGAGTGTGAGTTTGAGTTTGAGTGTTTTTACGATGTTAAGATATGATATTTTGTGTAACTATATGTCAAAAAGAATGACACAATTATTAATAAATGAGGATACTTATACTCACACACACACATATAAATATATATTTATATATATTTATATATTTATATATACACACACACACATATAAATATATATATATATATATATGTGTGTGTGTGTGTATATATATATATATATATATTTATGTATATGTGTATAATATATATATATATATATATATATATATATATATATATATATATATATATATATATATATATATACACACACACATATACATAAATATACACACACACACACACACACACACACACACACACACACACATATATATATATATATATATATATATATATATAAAATGTCTTATCATCTTTTATTTTGTTTTTCGAACATCGTTGTTTTGTGTGGTGTTGTGTTGTAACGTTAGAGTGGGGTAAGAGAAGAAGGGGAGTAGTGTTTCTACCAACAACATAGAGTACTTGATGATGACGAGGAGGAGAACGGATGCCGGACGGAGCCGCGAGCAATGTAACTTATATTTTCAATCTAAGGGGGTGCCTCACTTCCACTGAGGATTTACCAGTCACCAAGACAGGAAAATATTCTCTGCTGAGCGAGACCTAATGAAATTTTCTACGAGCTACCTACCAGAGCCCCAATACAAAGCCTGGAGATTAGGCATGACACAAATGATCGGAAGGAATCGAAAACACCCTAGGAAAGCATGCAATTCTAAGAACCTCATCGAGATGAGGCGTACCATGGAAATCGATTCGAAATATTCGTTTTGTAGCAACAAAACGACATTAATTTGTCGTTTGTTTCAATTTTTAAATCACATTCTTGTTACCAATAATTTCAAAGGATGTTCTCATACTATCACAAAATACGTAATTCAAAAACCATATATTTGAATTGAATTTTCATCTTCCACTTCAACAACAACATAATCAACTTTGTACCAAACCAATAAAACACATTCGGTAAACAAGTTTCGTTTATTACTACAAGCGATCACATTGACATCAACCAAAATATATTTGTATCGTTATCCAAATATTTAATCGAGAATATATCAATCAAAATAAGAATGTATCAACGACTACCCTAATTATCCAATGAATGTCAATTCCATTATCGAAATATATAATCAAAATTAATCATTTCTCTACCACGAAAATGAACATACTACACTACGCTAAAAATCGAAAATTTTTAACATTAACAATATTAATAAAATTGAAAATTCATAACATTAATAAAAATCCAAAATTTATAACATTAATAAAAATCGAAACATTAACAATCGAAAATGCACATACTACACTACGCTAAAAATCGAAAATTCATGTGAACAAATAACAATAAAAACAAACACAATAAATAAATTTTTCAAACTTAAGTAAATGCTTACTCATTTGTTTAAAAATACAACTCCGGTGAAATAAAACAACGCGCTCAAAAGGTTAAATATGGTTTTTTTTTTTGGGTATCAATGGTGAATTTTTGGTGTAGCAATGGTGATTTTTTTGGAAGCAATGGTGATTTTTGTGTGATGAAACGGTGAAGACAAGAGTAGGTGAAGAGAGTAAATAAGACATTGATAAGGGTTTCAAAATGGATGAAACCCGTCCAAATTTGATAAGGGTCCGTCCATATTTGGACGGTGCGTCCTCTGTTTGGACGAAGAGACTAAGTTAGACCGTCCAAATTGGGACGGTTTTAGAGCTTTGGACAAAATGGACGGAAATTGTAACGACCAACTCCTGCGTTTCTTTCCTTTTCTCTTCTCTTTTTTTTTAGAATTATTTTGTATAAAAAAAATTATGGGTTGTGACAGAAACCGTCCAAATGTTGGACGCCCATCAAAAAATGGACGGAATTCTTCCCAAGATGGACGGTGCATCCAACATTCGGACGGTTTTTAGTCTATTTTGTCCATTCAATTTATTTGGACGAAATACATCCAAATATGGACGGCTTTGATCAGATTTGGACGATTTCATCCAAATTTGGATGGTGAACTGAAAAAAATGTCATAATCATCCGACCAACAAAAATTGTCGAGAGGATAAAAGGCTGATTTTCCAATTTCTCGGATCTTTGGTTGAGGAGACATGGCGGTTGTAAGTTCTAATTAATGGAGGAGAGAGTAAAGAGGAAGGAGGGAGAGAAAGGAGAAAGCAGCGGTGTGTTAATATTTTATTATTTTGCTTTCTATCTTAAAGAGAATGGAGAGAGAATCCAATTTGATTTTAAATAACTGATCGAGATCGGAATGAAACGAATAAATAACCAAGTCTTTCTTGTTCTAGGATTACAGAGAGTGATCTTGGTTATTGTAATAATGGACTGAACTTAATGAATAAGATGCCTACGTATCCAAGTATATACTTGGAATCAAGTCCAACCGTAGTTCAGGCGGTTACCGGCGACGATGGGATTAATGGGCGGTTATATAACTCTCACGCCTCACGTTCAGTCATAACTGCTCTTTATTCCAGACGGGTACGTCTCCGATCTGCTTCCTCTGGTCAGGGACCTGCCCTGGCCTGATCAGACTTCTTCTTCTGATCAGGGACCTGCCCTGATCAGCTTGCTCCTTCTGGTCAGGGATCTCCCCCGGCCTGATCAGCCTATCTCTTCGGGTCGCGTTAGTACCCAGATCGGGTACAGCTCTGTTCTGTTCTGTCGGTTCGCTTTGCCCTGCTGGACACGTGGACTGATCCGGTTCACCCTTAATCAAAGCCCCCCAGATCTTAATCGATCTGGCCTGACATTTAAAAGGTTTAAGATCTGAAGTTCAAAGTCGCTCCACGTGTACCGTCGAGATGGCTTGTCTACCTTTGCCTTGGTTATCTCAAGCGCCACCATAAATGCACACGCTTTTTCTTTCCAATCGATGTGTAGCTCAAACGTCCCATCCTCTAGTTAAAAATTATTACACCTATTAAACTCTGTAACAACCATCATTATTTATAGAGGCAAGCGTCGATTGGTGGATTTGCTCTTCGATTTGCAAGTAAGTCTTTCTTCCTTTTATTAATCTTTTTTACTCCTCCATACGAATCCGGACCCGACTGAAATATCCAACCCGGCGAAAATCCCTTTTCTATTCTTCCTCCTTATCTGATTACTTCTATTGTTCCTACTCTTGTCAAATCGCCTTTAACCGAGTATAACATATCCGGCTTATCCGCGCCCATAAGAGCATTGAGAAGGACCTACGAGACTAAGAAAATGATGGCTTGCCACGCAATCGACTCTACATTGAAGGATTCGGATATCACGGACATCTGTGATAGGTTTGGGATAAATAAGAACACTTATGCTCCTATCCGACCTGCACCTGGAAAGAGCGCTGATGCTCCTCCTGCTGGATATTGCACTGTTTACAAAGAACAGTTTGAGTGCGGCCTTAGGTTCCCTCTTCCTCCAGCTCTCTTGGAAATACTCCGATATTATGATTTGGGGCTTGGTCAAATAGTTCCCAATAGTATAAGGGCCATTACTGGTTTTTTGATTTGGTGTAGGTGCTTTGTGACCCCTTCACTTTAATACTTTTTAGAACCTTTTACCAATGCAAATAAGTTAAGAAGAACCCTGGCTGGTACTGCTTCTGTAGGAGAACTGAAAATTTGAGTGGTGTCCGCTTGATTAAGAAAACAGACCAGTCTTTTTCTGATTGGAAGAAACATTTCTTCTTCATTAGGCACAACACTATTAGGGATCTGGGCAAATGGAACACTTCCGCTAAGAATAGTGACGTGCTAGAGAGCAAAGAGGGTAAGAAATTGTTAAAGGATATCAGCGAATCCCCGATATATCTGGGTCTGAAACAGTACAGTTCTAATCTGATTGATGCTGCTTATTTGGAGAATGCTGGCCCATAACCTTATGTTGAGTTATCAGAGGAGAGATATAATTTAAGTAGGGTCTCTTATTTTGTACATTTATATTTTTCTTCTGTGACATGTTTTTAATTTTTTGTTGGCATTTGCAGTGGCGAGCTTCACTGATATTGTCCAAATTGCTGATGAGGCTTCACCACCCAAAGGTCAGAACGCATCTGGTCCCGTTGCCCATCGGATGTACCGGATCAAAGCGCCAAGCATGTTGACAAATCATCCTCACTGAGCCTTCGGTTGGCGAGATCCTGGCGGCGGCGACTCGAGGAGACCAATGACTTTCAGATTGTTTCTCATAATGCTTTGGTAGAGACTACGACTAAGACTAGGCGTGCTTCGAAACGTATTAGATCTCAGGATCACGCTGATGGAGGTGCTGAGACCTCGGATCGACACCAGGGAGAAAGATATGATTGGAGAGAGTGGTCCAATCAGGATTTGTCAACATTTGTAAGTGTTTTCTTCACAAGTAGTGTTCTATCTTTTTTAGATAACACGTGCTGATCTTGCTTCCTGTATTCCTTTTTAGGGAGCTAAAATAGGTAAGAGATCCTGTCCAGGCTAAGATGTTCTGGGAAGGTTGAGGAAGACCTGGCCTACTCTCTGTCCGAATGGAAGGCCAAGTATGAAGATTTGCTGAACACCTCTGCTGCTGAGAAGATGGCTTTATCCGATGAATTGAAAACCAAAGCAGAAGAGTTCCGGACCCAGCTTGCTACTGCTAACCAGATCAAATCCGACTTGGAAAAGATGGAAGGCACTCTTGAAAATGAGAGGGATAGTCTGAAGAGCAGGTTGCCTGAGCACATTGCTGAAGCCATTGCCAATTATAGGAGGTCAGATGAGCTAGCCGATAGCATCAAGATGTTATTTGCCCCAATCATCTGGTTTGGGTACTCCTTTGCCATTGAGGACATGAAAGCTGTTGGTCTCCATGTTGATGCTACCAAGCTTTCCCATGCGGGCTGGAATAGAAACGATGGATCTCAAATCTATGAGACCAGATTCAAGGAGTTCAGAGATGGAGTGGACCTGGTCTCCAAATATGGCAAGAGGCCTCCACCTGCTCAGACTGGCTCATCATCTCAGTCTCAAATTCCCCCAAGTTCAAAGTGAAATCGTTTAGCCTATCCTTCATTTCAGTCCTGACATCAAATATTATGTTTTGTTGTTGTTGCCTTTCAATTTTGCTGTCTTTTAGAAACTTCTGAAATTTTGGTGCCCTTGGCATTATTTGCAATTTGTATGACATGTTTTGATTCTTGCAACATAATACATAAGTTTCCTTTTGTGCCTTGTCCTTTGTGCATTGTATTTGTGCCTTGTATTTGAAATCGTTGTGCCTTTGTTCCCCCCAACATGACATGTGATTTGCTATGCAGCATATGTCATACTGTAATGAATTTCCTCATTTTAGGAACTGCCGACCTGACCTGAGGTCTAGAAGTTAACGACCTGACTGAGGTTTAAAAATAGTCCCGATTTATCGGACTTAATCGTCATTCTTTTTTAAGATATATTGACCTGACCGGAGGTCTAAGTCATGACGACTTCGAGGATCAAACCGAGTCCGACCTGAGGTATAGAAGTTGTGACCAGACACTGAGGTCTTAAGATGGTCGATTTATCGGACTTAACGTGTTTTCTCTTTTTAAGAGTTATGACCTGATATGAGGTCTAGAAGTTTATGACCTGACCTGAGGTCTTAAGATGGTCCGATTTATCGGACTTAACGTTTTTCTCTTTTAAGATTACGACCGACCTGAGGTCTAAAGTTTATGACCTGACACGAGGTCTTAAGATGAATCTCGATTTGTCGGACTTAACGTTTCTCTCTTTTAAGAGTTATGACCTGACCTGAGGTCTAGAAATTTGTGACCTGACCTGAGGTCTTAAGATGGTCTGATTTATCAGACTTAACGTTTTTTCTCTTTTTAAGAGTTATGACCTGGCATGAGGTCTAGAAGTTTGTGACCTGACCTGAGGTCTTAAGATGGTTTTTCTCTTTTTAAGAGTTTAACAATAGAAACATAATTACAGCAATTCAACATAATCAATGACTTAAAATAACTCATAGTGCATAATAGTCTTACAAAATAAGATGATAATTACTTGCCTTAAACATAAAAATTCTTCAAATTAATTGCATTCCAGCTTATGGGAAAGGTTTTCCCTTTACTATCACCAATTGGTATGCTCCTTTCCTTGCACTTTAATGATTTGATAAGGACCCTCCAGTTAGGTGAGATTTCCACTTGGTTCTGCTGCTTGACCTCATTTTTAACTTAACACGGATCACCAATCTTAAAATAGCATTATTTCACCCTGAGTTGTAATATTGGGAAACTTGTTGCTTATACTTAGCCATTCGGATCAAAGCAATATCTCTTTTCTCTTCAGTTCATCCTTAGTGTGCCTTATTTCTTCTTCTTGGATCTGTTTCATTATGTAGCCCATTCTTGGGGATGGCAATCCAATTTACTGCTTTGGAATAACGACTTCACATCCATAGGCCAATGAGAATGGAGTTTCATGTGTTGACACATTTGGGGTAGTCCTATAAGCCCAAAGAATGTTTGGGAGATGTTCTACCAGTGCTTTCCTCTTGCTCCAAACCTCTTCTTCAAACCAATCTTGATCTGTTAGTTTGTTCCACTTGACCATTTGCTTGTGGGTGACCAACGAGAGGTGAAATGTTGTTTTATGCCCGACTCAGTACACCATTCACGAACTCCACTTTGTCTTCAAATTGGGTACCGTTATGCGAAATTATAGTCCTTGGTATCCAGTACACTGCATATCGATTTTTCCACAAGAATTTTTGGATCTGTTTGGCCGTGATAGTGGTTAATGGTTCAGCCTCCACCCATTTATTGAAATAATCAACGGCCATTACTAGGAATTTATAACTTCACGGTGTTTGTTGGAAGTGGTCCCACCAGGTCAACACCCCATTGATCAAAGGGCCAGTCGAGACTCTTGGGGTTAAATTTTCGAGTAGGTGGTGGGATAGATTACCATGGACTTGACATGACCTGCATGCCAAGACTAATTCCTCTGCATCCTGCTGCATTTTAGGCCAATAGTAGCCAAACAACACGCACTTCCCGGCTAAGGCTCTTGACCCCAAATGGTTTCCACGAGATCCACTAGGTGGATCTCTCTCAACAAGTAATTGCCATCTTACATAGTAACACAAAGCAACCAAGGGGATATGAATGATTTCCTATCTGAGAATGTCAATGAATAAGGCGTACCCTATCGGATAAACGTTGGATTTTGCAAGCTTGCATCTTATCCTCTGGTAACATGCTGTCTTTTAGATATGCCACAATGGAATCCATCCATGTTTCCCTCTGTGTAACAGGTTGCACCTCAGATACCTCATAACTCCGTTGATTTAATTGCTCGACCAGAACCTTCTTATCTGACAAAAAATTCGATGCTAATTTGGACAAGGCATCTACTCTGGTATTCTGTGATCTGGAGACCTGCTCCACCTGCACTTCACAGAAATTGGTTTATCTTCGATTGGGCCAAGGATAAGTATCTCTTCATAGGTTCCTCCTTTGCATCATACTCCCCCCTGATATGGTTTACTACAAGTTGAGAGTCACTTTATAGACTTTGAGTTGCTTGACCCCGCTTTAGAGCTAAGTTTAGACCCGATAATTAATGCCTCATACTGCTGCCGTTGTTTGTTGCGTGGAAGTTAAAATCTGAGAACATAAGGAATTCCTCACCCTTTGGACTTATGAGGAGGAGCCACCGCTCTGACCCACTTTTGCTAGATGCTCCATCAACAAATAACTTCCACTGACTGATGCTTTCGTATTCACTTGTTGACTAATAGAAATGGATTTCTCTTACATGCCGAAAGTCTGCTAGAGCACGAGCTTTCACATTGTCCGTGTAGTGCGTATTCTAGATCATATCTTTGCTAACTCCACGACCCGTTTGGCTAAGCGACACTGAAGTATCTGGTCTACTCAATATTTGCTTTAATGGTTGATCGGTCAAGGCGACCATCGGGTGACTACGAAAATAAGATCTCAACTTCCTGAAGCATGTACCAATGCTAGTACCAATTTCTCCACATCTTAGTATCTCACCCAGGTCCATGTAAGGATTTCTTTGGTAAAATAAATCGGCAGGTGAATCACATTTACCTAACCAAGAGCAAACACTAATGGCCTCATCACAAACTGATAGATAGAGGTACATAACCTCTCCTTCCGAGGAGAGGTTAGAGTTAATAATACTAACAGGATATTTCTTCATATCATCAAAAGCTTCTTGACAATCATCCTCCAATGTAAACGGAGAAGCTTTCCTTAAGATCTTGAAGAAAGCGATTACCTGTATTTGTCTTTGAGCGTGAAAGAAATGTTAATGCGGCTAGTCTTCTGTTAACCTTTGAACTTCTCTAATATTGGTTGGAGGTGGCATCATCTTCAAAGTATCTAACTTGTCGAGTTAGCCCATTCCATCTTTAGAGATCATGTAACCCAAAAACTTTCCAGATCGACCCGAGCGTGCATTTCTTTGGGTTCGATTTCATCTTAGTTGTTCGAAGCACCTTGCAAACTTCTCTCACATCTCGTAAATATTGATCTAAAGACCTGCTTTTGATCGATAAGTCATCAACATAGACTTCCATAGGCTTGCCTATCGATCGTGGAAAATTAGATTAAGCGCCCTCACGGTAGGTGGCTCCTGCATTCTTCGATCCAAGCGGCATGGTCACATAATAATATGTGCCAAATTGCGTGATAAAAGCCGTTTTCTCTGCGTCTTTTGGATCCATAAAGATGCGGTGATACCACTTGTATCGTCCAGGGCCCAAAAATCTCAATACCCACGGTCCCGAATCCACTAGCACATCGATTCTAGGTGAAGTATAAGCGTCTTTAGACACGCCTTGTTCAAGTCCGAGAAGTCTACACACATTCTCCAAGATCCATCGACTTCTTCACTAAAACCGGATTAGCTAACCATTGCAGGTAAACCACCTCCTTGACAATCCTGCTTGCTTTAACTTGGCAACTTCTGTTCGATTCTGAGATCCTTTACGGGGCAAAATGTCTCTTCTTTTGTGATGAGGGAGTGCATTACGATCCACATTCAAACTATGGACTATGAACTGCGGGGATAAGCCGGGCGTATCATCTCGTATTCCATGCGAAAACATCTCGATATTCTCTGGCCGGAGTGTGCGGCGCTCTTTTATGGGGCCTGGAATCCACGAACCTATGCGACCAGCGACTTGGTTCTGGTTCTCCGATTAGAACAAATTCGATTACGATCTGCGGTTGCCCAAGTCTTCTCTTCTTCCGGCAACAACTCTTCAAGAATTACTGTTGAACCAAGCTGTTTCTCTCCAACTACTGGATGTGTAACGACTCACGGCTATTTCCACATCTCCTTTAATTTCAAGCCGATCGAGAACCGATTGGGAACTTCGTTACTATTGTGGGCGGGTGAGATAACCGCCTCATGGTCGATGATTCTTTGGTCTCCCGTGATGGCGTTGTATCTTTGAAGGTGCTTTAACCACAATGTAATTGACCATGAGGTCCTGCCCTTAGGTAATTTACCATAAGTTGTAGGTAAGGTGACCATGCCCATAGGATGGATCGGCGGGACTGCAAATCTGAGCAGAGGTGTGGATCTTGGTGTTAAGCGAAATCTTTTAACTTCATGGCACAGAAAGCCTGTAATACAAAATGTTAACGGCGCTACTGTATCGACACAAATTCTTTTCACCCAGTTCTTGTTAATCACGGCCTCAATGACCCGACCCTTCATTATTGATGACTAAGCGGTAATGGATCCTCGGGTCCAAACCTTACTTCTCGATACCTTCCGGCGTTTACGAACTCGACCACGATCCGTTTGTCCTTTTGAGCTTGCTTACTGTCTCTGATGCATCCACGCAGGACCACCCGTAATTGTGTTGATTGTGTTTATTGGGCGGTTGTCGATCGACCGTCCCCGATGCAGAGGATACCTACGCTTTTTTGTTCGTTACTCTTATTACTTTCATTACGGTATGGTCCCCTCCTAAACTCTCTGCGCCCCCTAGGCTGTTCATTACGAGATCTATCAACGACCTCGTCAAGTTGTCTTTCCATAACTGCTGCGTCTATATCCCTGATCAATTCGCTACATGACTCCATATCATGACCAATATCCTGGTGAAATTTGCAGAACTTGGTCTGATCTCTCTTCTCTCTGGGTCCTTTCATGGGAAATGGAGTTCTAGCTATACCTTTACGTTCCATGATAGCAAGAACTTGTTCCCGTGATCTGTTCAACGGAATTAGGTCTTTGTCCTGCAAAGCACCTCTTTTGCCCAGTCTGTCAGTTATGGGTGCCTGCACCCTATCCCAAACTGATTTACGCTTCTTGTTAGATTTCTCATCTGCCTATCCTCTCCTGTGATCTCCTTTCTCCAATTCGCGCTTTGCACGATTAGCTTCTTCATCTTGACAATGCTTGAAAGCAATTGCCAAGCACTCTTCCATAGTTCTGGGGTTTTTGCCATTTAATATTGCATGTAACCTCCCTTCTCGTAGTCCTTCTACGAATGAGGCCACTAAAAATCGGTCATCCACATCAGCCACTTGGGTTGATTCCGCGTTGAAACTTTTGATAAACTGTAGAACCGTTTCGTCAGACTTTTGCTTGATAGTAAGCAAATGAGTGATGTTTCTTTGAAACGGTTTTGCAGCAATAAACATGCTCATAAACTTCTTTGTTAAAACTGTAAAACTGGTGATAGCTTGGGACGGCAACTTGTTGAACCAGTCCCTGGCCCTTCAGAACGAGGCCGCAGGAAAATCTTTGCATTTCATTTCGTCCGGGCGTTGTATAGCTGCATATCGCTATATCTTGATGCATATGATCATACGGGTCTTTGGTTCCGTCATAGGGACTGATTTTGGGTATCTTGAACCCTGCAGGACAAGGGTATGCTTCAATATGCTCTGCAAAGGGTGAAGCAAGATGGAACTCATCCTCCTCATCTTCTAACATTGCATCTAACTCGGCCCTTTGCGGCCTCGTCATCATGACGAGCTTTGCTCACAACAATTTGACCACTGGATTCTCACGGCTTCGCTATGGTCACCCCTGTTTTCTACTTGGTAATTGCCTTTCTTCTCCAAAACCTTCTACCTTTTCCTTCCCTTTTCTCACACTTTCAAAAGAACACGAAAATCTTCATCTCCCATGGTCTTTAAACTATCCACTAGGAGTTGTTTAGCCATTTCCTTAGTATTTGGTTGATCTTGCAGGTTGATTTTAGGGTTTAGCTCTTGGTTTTGATCCACATTTTCCGGATCATATGAAGAGCCTTCTAAATCTTTCCCCTGTTGATTCTTTTTAGGTGGCATATTGGATTACTCTGCAAATTCCCGGCTAGAAACAAGAAAGCCCTCCTTCTAGCGCCAATGATCGAGATCGGAATGAAACGAATAAATAACCAGGTCTTTCTTGTTCTGGGATTACAGTGATCTTGGTTATTGTAATAATGGACTGAACTTAATGAATAAGCGCCTCGTATCAAGTATATACTTGGAATCAAGTCAACCGTAGTTCGGCGGTTACCGGCGGCGATGGGGTTAATGGGCGGTTATATAACTCCCACGCCTCGCGTTCGGTCATAATCGCTCTTTATTCCCGGGCCAGTGCGTCTCCGATCCGCTTCCCCGCAGTGGGGACACCTTACGGCTTTGATCGGATTCTTCTTCGATCGGGACCTACCCTGATCGACTTGCTCCTTTCAGGTGAGGATCTCCCCGGCCCGATCGACCTATCTCTTGGTCGCGTTAGTACCCGGATCGATCTGACTACGTTACGATACATCAGTTCGTTTTGCCTGCTGAACCGTGGGTGATCCGGTTCACCCTAATCAAAGCCCCAGATCTTAATCGATCGGCACGACATTAAAAGGTTTAAGATCACGAAGTTCAAAGTCGCTCCACGTGTACCGTCGAGATGGCTTGTCTACCTTTGCCTTGGTTATCTCAAACGCCACCATAAATGCATATGCTTTTCTTTCCAATCGATGTGTAGCTCAAGCGTCCCATCCTCTAGTTAAAAATTATTACACCTATTAAACTTTGTAACAACCATCTTTATTTATAGAGGCAAGCGTCGATTTGGTGGATTTGCTCTTCGATTTGCAAGTAAGTCTTTCTTCCACTTTTCTTAATCTTTTTTACTCCATACGAATCCAGACCAGCCTGAAATATCAACCCCGGTGAAAATCCCCTTTTCTATTCTTCCTCCTCATCGATTACTTCTATTGTTCCTACTCTTGTCAAATCGCCCTCAACCGAGTATAACATATACGGCTTATCCGCGCCCATAAGAGCATTGAGAAGGACCTACGAGACTAAGAAAAATGATGGCTTGCCACATAATCGAATCTACATTGAAGGATTAGGATATCACGGACATCTGTGATAGGTTTGGGATAAATAAGAACACTAATGCTCCTATCCGACCTGCACACTGGAAAAGCTGCTTGCTCCTCTGCTGGATATTGCACTATTTACAAAAACGGTTTGAGTGCGGCCTTAGGTTCCCTCTTCCTCCGACTCTCTTGGAAATACTCCGATATTATGATTTGGGGCTTGGTCAAATAGTTCCCCAATAGTATAAGGGCCATTCTTTGGTTTTTGATTTGGTGTAGGTGCTTTGTGACCCTTCACTTTAATACTTTTTAGAACCTTTTACCAATGCAAACAAGTTAAGAAGAACCACTGGCTCAGTCTTGCATACGGCAGGATAATGACAATTTGATTGGTGTCCGCTTGATTAAGAAAAGCAGACCAGTCTTTTCGATTGGAAAAACATTTCTTCTTCATTAGGCACAACACTATTAGGGATGCAGGCAAATGGAACACTTCCACTAAGAATAGTGGCGTCTTTAGAGAGCAAAGGGTAAGAAATTGTTAAAGGATATCAGCGAATCCCGATATATCTGGAGTGCAAACAAGATCTGATTCTAATCGATTGATCTTTGCTCATTTGGAGACTACGGCCAAGAACCTTATGTTGAGTTATCGGAGGAGATATAATTTAAGTAGGGTCTCTTATTGTGTACATTTATATTTTTTCTTACGTGACATGTTTTTAATTTTTTGTTGGCATTTGCGTTGGCGAGCTTCACTGATATTGTCCAAATTCTTGATGAGGCTTCACCACCCAAAGTCGGGCATCTGGTCCCGTTGCCCATCCGGATGTGCCCGGATCGGGGTTGCCAAGCATGTTGGCAGTCATCTACCCGAGCCTTCGGTTGAGGTAGATCATGTTGGCGGCGACTCTGATGAGACCAATGACTTTGATTGTTTCTCACAATGCTTTGGTAGAGAGACTACGACTGAGACTAGGCGTGCTTGAAAGCGTATTAGATCTCGGGATCACGGCTGGAGAGTGTTGAGACCTCGGATCGACACCAGGGAAAAGATATGATTGGAGAGAGTGGTGCAATCGAGGATTTGTCAACATTTGTAAGTGTTTTCTTCACAAGTAGTGTTCTATCTTTTTTAGATAACACATGCTGATCTTGCTTCCTGTTTTCCTTTTTAGGGAGCTAAACTAGGTAAAGAGATCCTGTCCAGGATAAGAAGTTATGGGAAGGTTGAGGAAGACCTGGCCAACTCTCTGTCCGAATGGAATGCCAAGTATGAAGATTTGCTGAACACCTCTGCTGCTGAGAAGATGGCTTTATCCGATGAACTGAAAACCAAAGCGAAGAGTTCGGACCAATCTTGCTCTGCTAACCCAGGATCAAATCCGACTTGGAAAGATGGAGGCACTCTTGAAAATGAGAGGATAGTCACGAAGAAGCGAGTTGCTGAGCACATTTAGAAGCCATTGCCAATTATAGGAGGTCGGATGAGCTGGCAGCGACATCAAGATGTTATTTGCCCCAATCATCGGTTTGGGTACTCCTCGACCATTGAGGACATGAAGGCTCTTTGGTCTCCATGTTGATGCTACCAAGCTTTCCCATGCGGGCTGGAATAGAAGCGATGGATCTCAAATCTATGAGACCCGATTCAAGGAGTTCGGAGATGGAGTGGACTGGTCTCCAGTATGGCAGAGGCCTCCACCTGCTCGGGGCCGGCTCATCATCTCATCTCAAATTCCCCAGGTTCAAAGTGAAATCGTTTATCTATCCTTCATTTGATCACGACTTCAAATATTATGTTTTGTTGTTGTTGCCTTTCAATTTCTTTGTCTTTTAGAAACTTCTACGAAATTTTGGTGCCCTTGGCACTATTTTAATTGTATGACATGTTTTGATTCTTGCAACATAAGACCTAAGTTTCCTTTTGTGCCTTGTCCTTTGTGCATTGTATTTGTGCCTTGTATTTGAAATCGTTGTGCCTTTGTTCCCCCACGACATGACATGTGATTTGCTATATCGGCATATGTCATCTTTTGTAATGAATTTCCTCATTTTAAGGCTGCCGACTGACGGAGGTCTAGAAGTTAACAACACGACTGAGGTTTAAAAATAGTCGATTTGCTCGGACTTAATCATCATTCTTTTTTTTTGAAGATATATTGGCTGACCGGAGAGTCTAAAGTCTGACGACGACACAAGTATCAAAGCGAAGTCCGACCTGAGGTATAGAAGTTGTGACGACACGAGGTCTTAAGATGGTCGATTTATCGGACTTACTGCGTTTTCTCTTTTTAGAGTTATGACTGATATGAGGTCTAAGTTTATGACGACACAGGTCTTAAGATGGTGATTTGTCGGACTTAGCGTTTTTTCTCTTTTTAGAGTTACGACTGACACGAGGTCTAGAAGTTTATGACGACTGAGTCTTAAGATGGTCTAATTTAGTGGACTTAACGTTTTTCTCTTTTAAGAGTTATGACTGACACGAGGTCTAGAAATTTGTGACTGACTGAAGGTCTTAAGATGGTCCGATTTATCGGACTTAACGTTTTCTCTTTTAAAGTTATGACTGACATGAGGTCTAGAGGTTTGTGACACGACATGAGGTCTTAAGATGGTTTCTCTTTTTAAGAAGTTTAACAATAGAAACATAATTACAACAATTCAACATAATCAATGACTTAAAATAACTCATAGTGCATAATAGTCTTACAAAATAAGATGATAATTACTTGCCTTAAACATAAAAATTCTTCAAATTAATTGCATT